>CAMZMU010000071.1:10196783-10437874 GCA_947311845.1 Poa pratensis
GATTATAAGACGTTCCTCTTGTCTAATGATCACTTATAGCTTTGTAAGCATTTCTTCCGTTGGCCTTCCAAACCCCCATTATTATTCTCTTGCCAATAACATCATGGTGCCAAAACCAAATGCTTACGCTCACCGGTTGAGTAAAACTTCGAAACAGTTGATTCATGATGTTCATATTTATTTTTACTTGACTAGATCCTTTCTATGTTGTGAAAAATTGCTTGATGCTTGGATTGAAGGATAGAACTTCTACACTGAATAATTAAAACATCTATAATGAACCTTGTACAGTTTCATGTCTCTAAAGCATCATTCATGAAAAGTTTTAGCTTGTTTAACTATCTTGCTTGATTATCTTTTGTTTAATATCAATTATAGACATTTGCTTTGAATGATTTAATCTCAGTTCACATGTTGTACATTACTATTTGATCAAGATTATGTTGGTAGCATGTCACTACAAAAATTATATTTGTTATCGTTTACCTACTCGGGACGAGTAGGAACTAAGCTTGCGAATGCCGATACGTCTCAAACGTATCTATAATTTTTTATGTTCCATGCATGTTTTATACCAATTGCTACATGTTTATATACACTTCATACCATTTTTATGCATTTTCTGGGACTAACCTATTAACAAGATGCCGCAGTGCCAGTTCCTGTTTTCTGCTGTCTTTTTGTTTCAGAAAAGCTAGTCGGGAAATATTATCGGAATTGGACGAAAATCAACGGGGTGGAGTTTTACCACGACACGAAGACGAAGTCCGAAGGGCGATCGAAGAGGCGCCCCGGGGGGGGGGGCAGACGCCACCTCGGCACGGCCCCACCTAGTGGCGCGCCAGGGGGTCATCTAGCGCCCTCGGGTGGCCCCTCGTGTCTCCCTTTCGCCTATATATTCTCCTCCTCCCGAAAACGCTAAATACCCGAGTATTATTCCACAAAAGTTCCGTCGCCGTCGTCGCCGCCGTCGTCAACCCTAGTTCGAGAGGGTTCTGAAGCTCTTCCTGGCACCCTGCTAGAGGAGAAGATCATCGCCGGAGGGCTCTACGTCACCATGCCCGCCTCCGGACAGATGTGTGAGTAGTTCATCCTTGTACTACGGGTCCATAGCAGTAGCTAGATGGTTGTCTCTCCACTTTGTGCTATCATGTTTATATCTTATGAGCTGCCTAACATGATCATGATCATCTTATTATAATGCTACATGTTGTGTTTGCTGGGATCCGATGAATTGTGAAGTTATGATTAAGTTGTTTATCTATTTATCTGCTTTTTTATTTATGTTCTTGCATGCTCTCCGATGCTAGTAGATGCTTTGGCCAAGTAGATGCTAGTGTCTCCAAGAGGGAGTATTTATGCTAGATAGTGGGTTCATGCCTCCAGTAATCTGGCTCAAATGACAGAAACAACTAAGGTTGTGGATGTGCTGTTGCCACTAGGGAGAAAATAACTTTGCTTTGCTTGTATGTGTTGCTTATATGTCATATGCATTGTTTACATTACACACCTTGCTTAATGCAATTATCCGTTGCTTGCAATTTAATACTCGAGAGAGACACGGATGTTATCTCGGGAGTGGATTATTAGTCATAGATGCAGCTAGTAAGCGGTCTATGTAAAATGTTGTAATGCCCAATAAATACTACATTGAACATCTTGTCACAATATGCATTGTCATGCTCTTGCCATTTGTCAATTGCCAGCTGTAATTTGTTTACCCAACATGCATGCTATCTTTTATGGAGAGACACCACTAGTGAACTGTGGACCCCGGTCCATTCTTTTACACTGATAAAACCACCGTTTTTCCTTTTTGCATTTATATTTATTCTCCACACCATACGTTTAATCCTTTGTATTCAGCAAGCTGGAAAGATTGATAACCTTCCTGTTTCGTTGGGGCAAAATACTTTGATTGTTTGTGTGCAGGTCCGCTTTAATCTACAAGCACCAGAGTAGATTGACACCGTGTTGAATCTCTTCCACCTCCTACTGGTTCGATAACCTTGGTAGATTTTAAGGGAAAATTGCTGCTGCACTACTTCATACCTTCCTCTTGGGGTCTTCCAACGAGCGTGTGTTTTCACGTCATCAGTCATGCACACTATTTAATTCACATATTTGTAACATATACTAGCTAGTCACATATTGATTACACAACTGAATAAGTCAAATGTTTCCAATTAAACAGTTTGGCAGTTTAATACTCTCACATCAGCGGCCCCATTCACCATGGAACTCTCCTTGCTTCTTGATACAATCACAAATCAAAAATCCGGCCATCTCCTCGATCATCTCTACTAGTGTGCTCTTCGACGATTCGTCTAAGCCGATTCGCGGATGCTACATAAAATAAATCATGCATGATCAATAACCGGGACAAAATCAGAATAATATTCTCAGTTAATGGAAAAATGTTTTGCATACCGCAGATTTTGGCTTAGGGTCAATACCTCTGGTCATCATGATTTCCATATGTTCGAAAAGATAGTAGCCACACAAATTGGTCCCACTAGGCTGCTGGTGGCACTGAGACATATATTGCGTACAAATAACCATGTTACACATAAAATATATTTAACATGCATGCATATATCTACAAGTGCTAGTGGAAACTAACCGGATGTCGAAGGTGATGGGTAAGCTCCGTAAAGTTCTCCTTTGCATTTCCTTCTCTTTCGCTAAATTCTTTGAATGCACTACATGGATGGAAGTATCATATTTTATTACAAAACAAATTGTATCGTTGATCAAAATCATTTATATTATGCAGATGGAAGTATCAACTGACCTATCAATAAGCTCCTTTATTTCCCCCAAAAATTTCATTCTTATTAAGATAAGAATCAAGATAGTGGACATGGCCATTTTGTAGTGACATCACAATAAGAATCCAGTGAAATGTACAAGTAGTACTACTTAGTTGGGTGAACGTAATCAATTTTGTAAATGAGGATGTGGCACTAACTTACTTCTTATTAAAAGGCCATAGGATTAACTCCTTATCTTTGCTATTCTCCATCACATTGATGAGGTAATCCTTCACAGTCTTTTTGGAATCATAAATGATAGACTGCTGCGAAGCAAGGTGGGGGTCAACAAAGCCTACTGCATAACC
The DNA here is from genome assembly GCA_947311845.1 of Poa pratensis. Classification (NCBI taxonomy): domain Eukaryota; kingdom Viridiplantae; phylum Streptophyta; class Magnoliopsida; order Poales; family Poaceae; genus Poa; species Poa pratensis. The sequence goes on from CAMZMU010000071.1 coordinate 10,199,905, forward strand.
GAAGTCCCGGGCGTGAACATAACTGAACCTACATATATATAAACACACATGATTGCAAAAATTGTATAGATATAGTAACATAGATATTGACGCTTTGATTGTTAAATACTCACAGTGTAAAACATCTCGCTATGCTGGCGTCCAATTCTCTGAAGTTCAGCAGGTCAAACAAATCGTCCCAGTTAACTAGAAAGCCGCTGTATTTATGATGATGGAAGATTTCAGGTTTGAAATTAACCATGATTCCCGAGATTTGCTTGTTCCATGGCTTCTTGAAATTATGCATGTAAAATTTCTCCAACATTGCACAAGAAGGGCCAAGCTATAACTTTACATCTGTAACATTGTGTATAAGCTTTGCCCCAGGCGTGTACTTCGGGGCCAAGGGGGCCATCTCCAACTTGCCCGAGTCTACGAGTGCTTGCAGTTTCTCATTCAACATCGGGTCATTGGGATCAAGCGCCAGTGCTGCTTCAGCCTGTGTGGCCTTGCCCTTCAATGCAGCGATGGTAGGAGGTTTTGTGGCCTTCACCTGGGCCACGACTTGTCTGGTTTTCATAGTAGCTCGTCGGGAATTCACAGCAGGTTCGAATTCCGCTTGCATTTTGTGGTCTTCACCTTTACCACGGCTTGCCGAGTTTTCAAAGCAGCCGGTGTTGGTGCTGGCTTCCCTCCCGCAGGTGGTGGTGCCGGGGCTGCCGGTACAGGCTTCCCACTTGCAGCGTAGAAGGATTTGAGCTTGGCTAGACTTTCTTGTCTCTGTTGGGCTAGACTTTTTTCTCTGGTTGGTGCCGATGCGGGTGCCGGTGCCCGTGCGGGTGCTGGTGGTGTCGGTGCGGGTGCGGGTGGTGGTGGTGGTGTCGGTGCCGGTGCGGGTGTTGGTGGTGTCGGTGCGTGTGCGGGTGCGGGTGGTGGTGGTGTCGGTGCCGGTGCGGGTGGTGGTGTCGGTGCGGGTGCGGGTGGTGGTGATGTCGGTGTCGGTGTGGGTGATGGTGGTGTCGGTGTGGGTGTCAGTGGTGGTGGTGTCGGTGCCGGTGTCGGTGGTGGTGGTGGTGTCGTTGCCGGTGCGAGTGGTGGTGTCGTTGCCGGTGCGGGTGGTGGCGGTGTCGGTTCCGGTGCCGCAGTCTTTGATGTCGATGTCTCTGATGCCGGGGTCTCTGTTGTAGATGTTGTCGGTAGATACTTCTCTAATGCAGGGAAGAAGGTTTTGAGTTGGATTAAACATTCTTCTCTGCTCGCAGCTCTGACTTCTTTATCAATTTGCCCCAATAGTGTGTCATCAATATGAATTCTTTTTTATCTCCTTTTCCTCTTCGTTCGTCCATCCGTGGATTCTTCACTATAATAGCCCGACATAACGTAATTTAGCACTCTACACTAAAAAAACCATAGTTAGTAAGTACAATCGAAATTCACTTAAAATTTTGACATGAACTTTGCTTAAAAATACGACATATAGAGTGCCTGAATTTGCCGGAACGGAAGTTAATCAACATTCCGGCAATCTCAAAGGCCTCATTCTCTGCAAAAAAAAACACGTAGACGCGTCTCCACCACAACATCACATCACCGCACAACAACTCGTAGGCACAGTTGCACAAACAAATTCATACATAAAAGTAAATCGTGGTAGACGCATTTGCACAAACACATTGCGGGCATCAGACAGGAGATAAAGGGGAGGAAATATTGTTTACCTTGGCACGCAGAGCAGAGGCCCGACGGAGGGGGGTCACCGGCGGCGTGGGCGCTAGGGGCCGGGCCGACGACGACGAGGAGCGGGGGCTTGGGGCCGGAGTAGGGGGGCGGGAGTGCTCGGGGCATGGACGTGTGCGAGCGCAGCGAGGCTGGAAGAGGAGGGCGTGAGGGGCGGGAAGAGGAGCACGGCGGCGGGCGGGATGAACGCGGCGGCCGGAGGCGTGAGGGGCGCGGCGGCGGGATGAACGCGGCGGCGGCAGCAAAAGAGAGAGGCGGCCGGGGGATTTAGCGGTTTTTGGGGAAAACTGGCGCGGGACCGAGTCGATTTGAGCGCTAAACCTTAGCGGCAACGTGTGCAAGGGAGCACACGTTGCCAGTGTACACGTACTGGCAACATGTGGCAAGTAAGAACACGTTGCCACCGTAGTTTGATATTATGTTTTCATTTTATTTTCTGCCACTATGATATTGTTGCCAGTACTACTAATTGATATATTAATTGAAGTTTTAACTTAATTTTATGTTTCCATGTAGTTTGAAATGTTTATTTAATAAAAATAGTTTGCGGTGTACATCTCCACCGCGAACAGTACCATTTTCTCCAAACATAGTATAGTTCTAGTACATAGTAATAGCACAAAGAGATTATTAAACAAACGTGTGCATATAATTACCGCGCACACACTGTCTAGCCCGAGGAGTATATCGACTGACTCGTGTACATATTTCACGTTGGCATCTCCTCCGGATGATCGTGATGCACTAGAATAGGGAGCACCTCTACGGGGAACCCCTCGAAGATGTCGTAGGATATTTATCCTACGACATCTTCGAGAAGTTCCGTCGTAGAGCCGTGAGCCACCTTTTGTGTTGTTAACTAAAGCTGGAGCAGTATTTTGGCCGGCCTCTCACTAAATTCCGTCACAAATGACTTTTCTATTTCTGGGAGCACCTCTACGGGGAGCTAATCGAAGATGTCTTAGGACAACTTCCTAAGACATCTTCGAAAAGCTCTGTCGTAGCAGCGAGCCACCAACCCTTCTTGTTTACTCTGATACGTGCTGAGTACTTGCCTATTTATAACCAAAAGCACTGCCGGTCAGCGGCCCTTGATAACACGAAGGGACGTACAATGTGTGACCCTATCTTTTTGGAAAGGTCGCCAACGGCAGCAACGTGTTCTTACGAGAAAACGTTGCTAGTATTGGCACGCATACCAACCGGATAAGCTCATGTCAGGTGACAAAAGTTGCAACGTGTGACATAAGTGCACGCTGCCAGTATGGAGCTATTAGCAACGTGTCTTAGTATCGCACGTTGCCAAACGAGCGCAACTGGCAGCGTGTCCTTAGAGAACGCGTTGCCACTAGATTTAATAGGGTTCCGCGACGAGCCTAATTTTACTAGCAACGGTTGTCACGACTTACACGTTGCTAGTGTGACGCTTGTAGCAACGCGTATTATTATTACACGTTGCTAAATTTTAGTCGCAACGTGTTAATCCCAGGACACGTCGCAAACGTAAGATTGCCAGTAGGCTATTCTGTACTAGTGAAAGGAGAAACTGCGGGGCCAATTTCTGTTACTGCGCCATAAATAAATTAGCAATCAATTCGAACGCGGCTAAAAAACCTCTGGTTTAGGGTTTGTGCATTTGAGAGGGTCATTTGTGCATATAGGTGTATCTTAGTCGAGGACTCGAGGTTGTTGGTCATTGTACATAGAGAATGAAAGGGCATCCATGTGCATATAGGTGTATTTTCTGTTTTTATTTTTGATCTGCTTTGTAAGAGGTTTCCCTCATCATTTTGTATCGGTTTGGCCATGTGGTTTTATTTATAAAGCGGGGCGAAAGCCTTTTTCGAGGAGAATGAAAGGACATCCCTAAAGAAAGAGAATGGAACTGCATGCGTTCTATAATTGATGTCGTGAAGATGTAGGCCATTATCAAACATAGTAGGTCTCTATCGTGAACGACCTTCAGTCGTCAAGAAGAACCGCCAAAGCTAAATAAGTTGATAACGTCAATTTTCAGAGATCCCCACTGGAAGGACGAAAGATAACGTCAAACGGAAAAGGTTACAGCATAGAAGTTGTAGAAATTTTTGGGCTGAACAAATTGATAGGTTGCAAGTTTCAAACAGAGTCCTGATGAGACCCGTGCATTCGTTTTACCGAAGGGTCCAATACTTACAGGATTCTAGAAGTGACAAGATTGATTCTAACTCTTTCCATAGTTGATGGATTCGACAATTGTTCGACCCTATGGACTCATGGAGACAGAGAGAAGGCCTAGGAACGTTATATATTTACTCTAAAGCCCTTGGATCAAAGGGGCATTGATCCGAGTGCCGAGAAACATTGCCTTCGGTCTATATAAAGAGAAGAAACCCTAATTTATGGGGAGTTCAACCATTATCTCGAATTTGCCGCCCCTTTTGTTGCCATACACAAGGGGGAGGGCTCATCTACAACAGAAAATAAGTCTAGGCGTGGCTCCCTCCCCCCCCCCTCCCCCCCCCCCCCTAGATCAGTCGGTCGCTGCCGCCCTATCGCTTTTCTCGCTATGGCGCCTCCTTCACCACCTTCTCCATCACCATATCCTCCCTCTTTACAGTGGTCCACTCTCACAAAAATGTCTGTAATCCCTACTTGAACATTGTACTTGATGTTATAATTTGTTTACCAATCATATATTCCATCTCTATTATGTGTGAGTAGTTCATATTTTCTTATGGTTAATTGGTGAATCGCTATGGTTGATTTGAGTTGTATGTTGTTATGTTATTGTCCTTCGGTGTCCATCATATGTAAGTGCGTGTGAATCACATCATAGGGTTGGTAGTATGTTGATAAAACTATATAACTGGAGGACAGAGTGACGGAATACCGATTCTGCTTAGGATTGATGCATATGGCAGTAAACGGGGACAAATATTTTAAGACCACCATTGGATTTTGCCTCAATAAATCTTTGGTATTGGTGGATTGTTGGGTATTTGAGGATTGCTTGCTAGGAATAAGTTCATGTGATCGGTACATCTTGCGCACATGTTAGCTGAGCCTCTCCGACAGATAAAATTGCAATGATGACGATCGATTTAGTAACTTAAACACTTTATTAATTAGGGACAATTCCGCCACACTTATCAACGATATTCCACACTCGCTATCCTTTAATTAGTTTTTATTTTACAACACAACAACTAACTTTATTTACATGTTCTTTATTATGTTGCAAATATAGCCTTTTATACCCACAAGTACTCGTAGTTTTAGATAAAGAAAACGTTCGGTGCACGTAGATTTGTATCAGTGGTGGTTGATAGAACTTTACGAATACAAATCCTACCTTTATCTCATCGTTGGGTTCAAAACTCTTACTTCGCAAAAATGATGCAATGGATCCCATAACCTTGTGAGTTATCACGGGGTTGAGAAACACAAAATATCAGTGTTTCCTAGGCCAAATACTATTTCCCCTCTAAACCCTTCCCCAAAAAATTATTCACAGATTGATCCAAAACTGGGGTAAGGTTTCCACCGGATATTCTCTCCCTTCAGCGTTGCATGGTTTACAGGCCACGTTCCTTTTTTTTTTCTTTATTGTTGTAACAAAACCTATATCTCCCTCGTGTACGTCCTTTTAAATCTTCTGATATGTATGTTGTGACCAAGTGGGTCATCTAAAGTAATATATAATAATTAATAAATGGTGGGGTTTAAGCCCTCCCGTGATTCTCGAAAAAAATGTATGGTTGAGATGAGGGATAAATGAATGACCAAAACATGTTCCGTTTTGAGATTTAAAAGATGCATTAGTGCATCAATTATCAAACTGAGTACATGTTTTGGATCAAAGAAAATGAAACGATGTCAGCAGTGTCACAATCTTGAAGATTTTGAAACTGAAGATCTAAAAATAATGTCAGAGATATGAGAAATTCGGTTGTGCAATTTAAAGAAAAAAAATCCTCCCCCCGTCAGCTTGGGAGTAACAGTTTAATCGTGAATGATTGAGTAGCATGAGGAGACTCTAATAACTCTATCCTGAATGAATATCTTGGTACGCTAAGAGATGGAATTAAGATGGTTGTGAACTCCTAGGCTTGTTTTATCTTTTTCTTTGTAAGATGCGTCTGTGTAACATAGCTAAGAAAAGGAGATATTGGCATATGTACAGTGTGACTTATTTGGTTGGAGGAGATTGGGGTCTCACATCCATGATCATAATAATATGACGCAGGAAAGCACGGGCATTCTGCTAGTAATTGTTGAGAGGTAATAACACTGCGATGTGATGCAGATAACTTCTTGCATAATTCGTATCTCTTAAAATTAGTACCAGACCTGCAGGCACAGCAGCAGCCTTCCTCGATGCGACGCATCACATGGCCGCCACCTCGACCTAAGCATAGGTGTTGAACTCATGATAGTCCAGCGAGCGCCATGATCCGTGGCTATTCAGTTCTTGGCTACAGATTTCATTCTTTCTTCGTCTTATTAGAAGAGGATGGAACTAGTGTGAGCTAGCTCTTGCTTTTTAAGATTAATCTCACTTGTGCCCATACGATTTGGAGCCGGACTATTCTCCGTCCTCTCCACTCCCGCCAGGGAGAAATTGCAAAAAACCTCCACTCTCCACATGTGCAATATAGCCGACCACGTGACGAGTGTGAAGGTACTGTTTTTAAAGTTGAGTGCACCAACTAGTGGAGAAACTCGATTGGTGCATAGATTTATGGACGCACAAAAAGAGTTCGTGTTGCTAAAAATATTGAGTAGAAAACAGAGCTCAGGGAATATTGTCGATGGATTCATCGACACACAAAAAAGGATATGTTGAATATTGTCTTTTTTTGCGGGTAATGTTGAATATTGTCAATGATGTGATGTGAAAAGCAAGAAAGTCGGCCGATGATGATAGACGTTACGACTTAGCCTGTCAAGATTATGCCAAAAAATATTGGTACTTATCTCGAGAAAGCTTGCTCATTGTTGTGTGCATACATATAGACTCTGTACGTGTTAGCGCATAGCCCCACGGAGTGACCGGCACATACATGTTGTGCGGTAGAATAGGTCGTAGATCTAGATGCATGACGTGCGTTGCGATGGGGTGGTCACATGTCTGGGTTGGTTAGTGCTTCTTAATCTATTACTCCCTCCGTTTACAAAAGGATGTCTCAAATTTGCATGTATCTAGACATGATTTTAGTGTGTAGATACATGTAAATTTGAGCTAGGTTGAGACATTTTTTTGTGAACGGGGGAGTAGAAATTTAAAATAGGGTCAATCAATATTTGCATGTGTTTGTATAAATGAGGAGAAACACATAGGCCAAGAGTTGAGATCAATGAGAAGAAAGAATAAAATATGTGATGGTGTGTGTGTCTCTTGGATTGAGATTAGTTGACTTTGCCATGGTTGAATTTGGCTGACTTTGAGTCGCGCTGACATGCGGGCCCCACACATGGTGGGCCTACCTAACTTTGCCTTTGACAAAGTCAGCCAATCTGAATCCGTGTCTCTTGTGTTCTTACGTGGGGTGTGTTATCCAAAAGATGGTGAGCAATATTGCTCCCGTTGGTGGGATCAATATTGCTCTCTTGTGTTCTTACGTGGGGTGTGTTATCCAAAAGATTCGGTTGCAATAACATCTTTTCTTCTTCCTCTCATTATTACATGGTGAATCTCGACCTCTAACTGAATTATTGACATCGCCACTTCTATGTCCTCAACATTCTAAACCTACTGGCAAGTACAGGCCGAACTTACGATTGTAGCCTATGAAAGCGAGGATGCTACACGCACCGATGAGGATTCATAGAATTCGCAGCCAGCGGCGGACCCAGGAACTTATCGAAGCCTGGGCGCACCGGAGTGTAACAAAAAAAATCCGGACAAATGTATGAAATATGAAGCAAACATTATGTTTAAAATAGTTTTAATGTGAAAACAAGAATATAATACATTACACTCGCAACATGTCCAACGTTCACAAGTCACAACCAATGGCGTATCTAGAAAAAAATTGCAGGGTGGGCACACTGCAATAAAAATTTCGCACCGTGGATTTTTTTACCAGATGAATAGTATAAATAGGAGATCGATTCACAAAATTGTAATTCAATATGTATGTTTCATATGTACATGGTTCCAATACAAATAGTTAAAAACATAAACAAAATCTTACATTATGAAATATAGCAAAAATATAAAATTACATCACTTAGATTTGATAACTCTAAATTGTGGCATCCCATTGAAAGATTTTTTTCCATTTGTAAACAACATACTCCTATAAAAGATTTTCCAATATCTAACCATCCGTATGATACCCCTACTCTCCTCAACATTGGCAAAACAATCTCCTTAATTATTGTCATAAACACTTGCCAAAATCTGACACTATGGCGCTAAACACGCCATCAAATATGTTTGCCTTCCTAACTCCTTCGTTGAGATGGACACGCATACTTATTGCCATCTAAACGAGGCAGACTTTGACCATTGTGTGCATCTCGAGCGATAGAAAAAAGAAAGGCCATGGCATGGGAATGGAGGGTTCGGGACATAGGCGAACAGACGAGGAGGAGGACCTGTTCGGCAGTTTGTATCGAGAATCTGAGGCCCGATCGACTCGCTGACTCAGGAGGGATTAGCGGCCTGCTGTGCGTGCGACAAGGCGACGCTCACGCACGGCCCAGGCCCAATGCCCATGCACTGCCAATGCCTCAAAGCCCAGAACAGCAGGCTGAGCAATTTTTATTTCTTTTGTCGATCGGTTTTGCCCCAGCAGATCGGAACTGCTAAGCTTAATAGCGATGGAAAGCAGGAGGCGGACGGGATCGAAGCCCGGGCGAGCGCCGGGCAGCAGGGGCGCTGCGTCCGCCCATGTTCGCAGCAGGATATGAGGTATTGTCCAATGTGCAGCAGGCCATATAAGCCATTTTATCGTTTTGACATGCAAACTGTTGCTAGCTAAATTTAATACTAAAATGAATTATATAGTAATTAAAATATTGAGATGACATAGTTCACATAATAATTCAAATTTAGAAACTAATTACACCTTAAATTTGGATAAACTGTCTAACACAAGATATCAAATGAGAAGTACTGGTTTTCTTTGTGAATCTGCTCAACCAAATCATTAGTTGAACATGAACAACTCGATCACGGATTCTTGATGCATCCTAGCCTTCCAACTTGGTATGCGCATTCTCAGTCTCAGTCATAGGGCCCTGAAAGTCCCACCCCCATTATGTCATAGATACCATGATCATGCCCATCCTCCCTTCCTCCACAATCATGTTGCACATGATCACATAAGAAGTCATTACCTTTCACAATGTGTCGACACCCCATTGTCTAGCAGCTGCCAAACAATAGCCCAACGATATTGAAACACATCAAATGCTCTCTCCACATCTTTTTACACTCCGCATCTTTTTAACAGCGCTCTTATTATTTTTGTAAAGTAATCTCTTTTGTTACCTTTGGTTGGAGATTTTTGTCACAGTCGTACACCATCGAAGATAAATATCATCATCTAGATAGTACATGTTGTCGTGTTCATGACCATTGATCTCGTAGTGGCAATCCGGAGCAGTGCCTTCCGCGAGATTTGAGAACGGAGCCTTGAAACACGTTTTGGTATCAATGTGGGATCCTGCCATGACAAAAGAGAGTGCCAACTAGAAATCATGTGATGCGATGACTTCAAGTATGACTGTATGCTCTCTAGCATGACCTTTATATTGCCACTGCCAAGCAAATGGATAGCTCTTACATTTTCATGCATTCTATTGTCCATATTCTCAAGCAACCATTTCCCATTTCCAATAGCCACGAGTAAGGTGTGTCAATAATATTTGGTTGACCCAAAAATCCAGGGCCGAAGACGGTCACCACTGACATGACTTCAAAACATGTCATGCAAGCATACTCATCAACAAGATCAGAAACAACTTCATATTCAAGCATTCAAATAGCAATGCATTTCTGAAGAGAAGAAAAGCCGCATATCCATAACATATTTCTTTATTATAAAATAGTCATCATGCGTTCTCACGCCCTCCAATGGATGCATGAACACATGACTGGATATCTAGAAGCGTCGCCAAAACATATTGATAGGAAAAGTTGGCCTGATCATTTGAATTAGTCATTGTAGAGACGATTTTAGAGAGGAACATGACCATCGACCCTACTACGATCGATCACCTCCGAAATTGGGCAGTGCATTATGATGCTCATCGTGGAGGATGAGATCCGCGACTATCAAAATATCGTCGTCATCAGGCAAATCGTCGGATCATGTATCCATGAATTCATTGAAGATAAACTCGTTGCAACTATCCTTCATGATCTACACCATCCACATGATGCAACAAGCGTTCATACAATGTCCATAACTAGTCATCGGAGAGACTTTGCGACAATCTTTATCAGCATGTGAGCTCAAGCTTCCATGGTCGGGGGTGGAAGAATAGCCGGCCCTGTTCGAGGACGGAAGAATGGTCACTCATATCCAACTCGATGGCTCAGATGATGACGGTGACGACGAGATGCATGGTCGTTTCCTTGCGCCGCCCGAGATCGTCTGAGGCCAAAAAGAGACGGAAACAACGACAACTACAATAGCGGATCATCCGATGAGAGGAAGACCGGTGACGGTCAACAGCAGGATGGGGTTGGGGGGGGGGGAAGGGGGAGAGTAATCGGGCTGGGAAAGACCGGTGGGGGAGAAAGCGTCGTACCCATCAGCGTGGATCATGTCCATCATCACTGCACCATCCGGTAAATCTCGGCCGTCCGGGGGTGGCCGCGGTCCTCCACGTAGAACAAACAGGGTTCACTCCCACCCAGCTGCGTGCACACGGGGGATGCTGTGGCCTGATGGAGGCGGCGAAAGAGGCCAATTAAGCGAGGAAGGAGAGTGTAGTTCTGACATCGCCCCCGCGAGGCCGCGAGGGGGACATGTGGAGGGCATGGGCGACCGCTGCGTGTCCGCTGTGACATCGCCCGCCGCACCGCCCTGCGCCACCTCTCGTCCCCATCTCCCATGCGGCGACAACGCCCGACGGACTCAAAACCCCCGTCCCCTGCCGAGACCCGCCGCTCCTCCCTTCTCCCCGCCCGCCTCCTCCATTCGCCGATCCCTTGATTCAGTGGAGGGGCTGCCCGGTTACAGGGTCAGGGGGGCATGGCGGCCTCCAGGCTGCTCTACATTGCCGTCGCCGACGACCACGGCCATGGCCAGAGGAGCACTGTAGTGACCCAGCACACCACTGCATGTTGTAGTGTACAAGTCATTGACATAATACTCACGAAAGGACCACTTCATAAATATTACATCCTTCAGAGTAGTACAACAGAAACATAGTCGGTCCAAGGTAACACTATAGGATTACAACACTATTCAATACAAAAACTCGAGAACCTCCTTTACAAACAGAAGTAGGTCTCGTGCAAAAGAAACTCCCAAAAGACTCAAATCGAAGCACCAAGCTGGATACCAGCTCTACTTCTATCTCCTAATCTACTACTGCTGTTGTCACAACCCTATCTATCCATCTAGAATCTCCGTGTCTAGAGTTGTGCTCCTCCATCCAATTATAGTCGTCTTGTCCATAGGCATTGTTGTCGACATGTCCACCGTTGCACTGTTGTCGCCACGCATCCGTTGGCAAAGTAGAGGTTGACTCCTTCAGGCCCACCAGGTTGATTTGACTCCTTGTCGAAGATCTCACCAACATCACTATGGATTCCTGTCCTTCCTCTGCTGTCTCCAATAATCTAAGCAGGGGTCAACGGATGAAAGAGTGAGCAACACGAGCGTTACTCAGCAAGTTCATATAATAGGAATAAGGTGTTTTATGCACTAGCTACCATCCATACCAAAAGGTCTTGGATGAACATGCATATCTTTGTAAAACATTTTTAGGAAAAGATTTATTTTATCTTCAGAAAACTATGCCCGTCATCCATTCACAGGTGCTAGGGCCTTGAGGAGCCTCCTTTCCTGCAGCGTTCGTTGTTCCTTCCTGGAACGGGGAGTAACATGTCACATTTTTACACTCTGCAGAGGTGCGTTACTTTACCCATAAGAGATCAACGCCTTGTTGCACAACCGGGCGATCATTCCCGTCCACACTCTCTTTGGTATGGGGCCCAGTCAGTGATCCAAGCCATTCGCCGTGCTTCTCCAACAACCCCGCATGCCCACCCTTTTGTAGGTTTGTCCTCCCCTATATCTTTTGGTAGACTGTTCCAGACCGAAGTCCTCCCCTATACCATAAAGATAGACTGTTCCAGACATCCCTACAATCCATCATAGACCCCAGTTACCGTTGGGAATTAAGGGATCCCACCCATGTGCATGTAGTCCCGCAAGATCTACAGCCTAAGGAACTGGCAGTCCGTTGACATGCGAAAGGGAAAAGATCACAGATGACTTTCCCGTCCCATTCCAAGTCTCATGGTTAACGCTTCATTTACGGCGCAAGAACGCTGACGGCATTGGTTCTTAAGTCCTAGGTAATACTTTCCCGTGCAAATGGAACCTCCACCAACCACATCATACCATGGTTCCATCTGCCAGCCAACAATATTTATATATAGCAATTCACATCATTCGAAAATATGTTTTCCTTTTTCATGCAATGATAAACCATAGTATTTTGCATTTACTTTGATAAACATAATCAAGTAGGACATGAGCAAGAGTGAACTTGCCTTTTTGACTGCAAGATTATGCAGCCAAGGTCTTCGATACAATAAAGACTCCAAAATCTGGAAAAAGGCGTCATTGGTCCGGTAAGGACTAATGTTTGAAGAAGCAATATGCTATTATGCATAAGTATGAGATGCATCGCTTTAAACCACGTAGCTAACTCTCGATGGTTGAAGTTGTTTGAGTTTGGTGATTACTTTTAGATTTGTTTTGTCTTCAAGTTTACTTCACAAGAGAGATGAATGTTAAAACTCCTATTTTAAAGTACCATGTTAAGCATAAGAATAAAGTAAAACAATATCATAATTTTAAGTGGTTGTTTTAGGGTTGATTATAATCTTTATGTTTGTAAAAAGACATGTATTAACTTGAATTAATTAAAGTAGTGGTGTAGTATTATTATTTATGATTGCAAAAAGAATAACTTTTGAAGAATTAAGTAATATATACATTTGTTGGTATCAACACATATCATAAGGGTATTTATTTTACTTAATCAAGTACTTACTAAGTTATACTTAGCTTTGTTTATTTTTGGATGAAAGATTTGTTTTTAGAGTAGAACATTTTGCATTACTACATTAGTGTTTATAATTTTAAGTTGTTTCCTATTTTCTTTAATTAACCAAAATATAAGTTAATGAAAGTTAAGTACTGAATGAAATATGTGACACATTTATTCAAAAGAAACTTAGTAGTTCAAAGTGTTGTTGGATTTTTATTTATTTGAAATGATTATTAAATAATAGTAGAACAATTTCATAAGCTTATAGCTTCATTTTCAAAATTATGAAAATAATCCTATTAATTATTTTCTTAAATAGAATATCATTTTAATTAATCATTATTGAAATAAGAATATTGCATGTTATAATGACTACACATTTTAGAATTTAAAAGTAAGCATGTGAAGCATTTTTAAATTGAGTTAAAATACATTCCAAGTAGCATTTTTATTTATCTTCATAAATAAAAGAATAGGTAAATAGTTATTTCATTTTTATAAATTCAAATTTATTCAAACACAAATTTCATTGATACAAACCTATATATTTTATTTTTGTGCACATTTTGAGGTATTATTTGTATTTTTATAATTTAGTATGAATTAGTTATTAATTTTCAAAGTTTAAGCAATTTAAATCATTTCTGGAATATTTAAAATGAGTTGGTCCCACTTGTCATAGTTTTAATAATTACGGAGAACATTTTAGGAAATGATTAAAAATCTGACAACTGGTCCCACATGTCATATTCCTATTTATTTTTAAAAAGAAATTCAAGAAAACTTCTGATTGGTCCGCTGACGTCATGCTGACGTCAGCAATGGAGTTCATCTCCCAGCCCGAGCTCAATCCGATGCATTTGAGCGAATTAAGCCGAATTAGGGTGTGCATCTAGTGGAGTACGACGTGGGATACCACTTGGTGGCGCGCCACTCCGAAATGGTCGCCGGAGTTAGCTCGGCGGCGAGCTTTCGCGGCGGCCGGAGACGGTACCCGACGCGATGATGGATTCCTCAAGCAAATGAACGAATTAAAGGCATGGGAGGATGCACGAGCTCACCACGATCACAGAGGAGGTCTCGGCGAGACTTGGCGCGGTCGGACGGCGACGGAAACTTCCACGACATCCGGCGGCCGGAGTTGAAGACGACGGCGGATTTCTCCCTCCCGAGAGCTTCCCAGCACACGCGAGTCGATGAGGAGGACGAAGCAGCCACGGCGGAGCTTCCCATACCCTCAACGGAGCACGGCGTGGCCGGAATCCATGGCACACGGCGGAAACCCGACGAGCTAGGGTTTGAGCTTTCCGCTCGATTTCTTGAGAGAGAGCAAGGAGGAGAGGTGAAGTGAGGAAGAGAGATCGATGGGGACGTCTCCCGTGCTTCTTATCCCCGCAAGCAAGCAGACAAGGAGGAGGTGGCACGACCACGACGGCGGCGTCCTTCTGGCGAGAAGAGGAAGAAGAAAAGGAAAAGAAGTTTTTGCAAAAAACCCCCTAGGTTTCCAAGAAATTACAGAAACAGTGTAAACAGGCCCCTGGTTCCTGTTTTTGAACTGTTTTGAGGCTATTTTAATTACAGAGAAGTCCCTGGACAGTTTAGAATTTTATAATTGAGTTATTTCCATTTAAGGACATAAACATTTGAATTCTTTTAGAATCTTTGCATGATTTGAATTTATTTGAATTACAAAATGTGTTTGGCATATTTGAGTTTATTTTATATTACTAAATTTGTAGCTTATAGTTATATTTTTGTTGAGCATTATTTGCATAAGAATTTATTTATTACCATTTGATCATTTGGGAATTTCTATATTATAAATTCATTTGGAATGGTAATGGTTTTGGTCATAGTGGAATTTATTTTCTACTACAAAAGTTATTTCTTATAACTTCTGTTTTTGGTGGGACATTAATAACAACATGAATATGTATTTTGCTATAATGATCATTTGTGAATATTTTGCATGCTTTGAATTCATTCTCCAATTAAAAGGAATTTAACCAAATTGGATTTATTATTTACTCACAATTGTATAAGTTGTGAGTTTTCAAATTGTGGGTTATAATTATAGCAACATAAATGAATACATATATTGTTATACTATTGTTTGTGAGTATTTGCTACTTTCAATATTAATTAATATTTCTTACTTGAATTCACAAAGTAGGTGATTATAGATAATCAAACTATAGATTTCAATAGATGTCCAGGAGATGGATTAAGTGTTTGATGAAATATTGGGCAACACCTAAATTATGGTCCATCAGTATATGCATGAAGTCACACTGTGGTGCCTGCAGAGAGTATGCACAATGTTTCAACATAACTCCATGCCACACATGAAATATTGCCTCAGTGGTTTTAACTTGTGATACCTGACATATTAATCATGTGAAAACATGATCATATGTGTATAGATACACAAGGTAGTGATATCCTGCCTGTGATCAGGACTTATGGTAAAATAGATGAATAGAATGATAAGAACAGAATCATACTTGATTCTCTCACTCATACTGATAATATAAAAAATGATATTCTCCCTTTTTAAGATCAAATTCTTATGTGTGTGGAAGCAAGTTGCTTATACAAGAGATTATCAGTTAGTCCATGGGTTCCATTTACCGCATGTCCAAATTCATCTCATCATGAGAATAAAGATTTGAACAAGCCAAGTGGCTCTTGTCACTGGATGAACTTGTGAGCTCCTCTCCTATGAGACATGTCCACACTCACATGAATTTGTGAAGTAACTCATGTGATTTCATTAATTGATGATAGAAGAATATATATGTGTTTTATGACATCTCAATTTGCCTTATGCATATAAAAGAATTTGTTAACAAGATGATCAATCCTGTCACCAAATCACTTCTTGTATCCAAGTGGCTGAGATGTACTGAATTATCTGACCTTCTGTTTATTTGTATATGACACTCAATTGTTTGAGAATACAAAAGTGATTTGTTAACAAGGTTATAAGGCTTGTTACCAAACTACTTCTATAATACACTAACATTAGAATATCACACTCTTTCTAGAGAGATTGTTAAGAATGGAGTATGATAGTAGAGTTTCAAATTCTCAATGCTGATGTGGCATAATACTTCTATGCCATCCTGGAATTCCTTCTTCAACACCTTCTTGTTGCTTTACCTCTTTTCTTGAGATGCTTCCCTGGTTGAATAACTTCAAGAAGATTAGTAGATAAGAAGTTAAGATTCACTAGATAAGGTGAAAAGATCTTTGTTAAGATTTTAGGTAATTCAATTTGTCTTTAAGACTAGAATGATTTCCATCTACTAGAGATATGTCTAACATATAAGGTTAGACAAATGATGTGATGATACCTAAGAATAACTAGATTTATGTTACACTCCTGAGGTAATGTTTTGATGTAACAAGATATATTCCCACTGGGTTTAACAATTTTATCGAGTACCTCTCTGCCCAAAAATATGTTTTAAGCCAAGATCATCTCAAAGTTTGTAACGCTCAAGTTGATGATCTACTTCAATTCCACCAACTCAAGTGAGACTTCAATCACTTAGTGTTTTAAAATTATTTGCGCGAAAATTCTTCGGATTTTCTTATGCATGAATGCAATGCACACTTGTGTGTCCACTCTAATTTGGGACTCTAAATCCTAGGATGTTACAAGCACCTTCCGCTACACCCGCCCCGTCCTGCAGAGCACGCTCCAGCTCATGGGTTGCAAGCCACGCCACGCCTTCAAGGTCCTCCCCTCTCTGCTTGTCCTAGTTCATGGCCTCCAGTCTCTCTGCCTCACCTCACTACTGTGCTTTGGCTTCTTGAGTTTAGTACCCAATTAATGGTACCAAGTACTGGATGATCTAGGATAGGATGGTGTTGCCTGGGTTGCTTCTTCGTGACTTCAGATTTGACTCAACGTGTCGCTGTTTTTTTAGATGCGAGAATCTGTGTCGCTGTCACCAAGATTCAGTTATGGAATATCCAGTATGCCCAGAATATACTTGACTCATTTACTAGCTGCATATATTGCCTGCATGTGCCCTTTTTGCATTGAAATTCCAGATGATAAAAGCCTAGCTGCATACTGCACTATAATTCTTAAATTCTGCAACAAGGTTGGTTTGTGTTCCCTGATATATAAATTCCGACTTTCTTACACTCTGTTTCACAGTTTCTGCTACCATCCTAGATGCAATTGTTGACTTTTGTGACCTACGGAATGCAAACAAATGATAACATGTGTCTCATTCACCGCTTGTTCTTGTCACCAGATCAGCAAGAGAGTATTTGATGTGACCAGGAGTGATTTCTTAGGCGCATCCAAACTGGATGGACACACAGCTGAGGATGACATGGAAGCTGCGGAGCTCCTGAACACAGAAAACGCAACAAACATGCCGTTTGAGTTGTACAAGAGCCAGACAACTGCTGTTGTTTCCAGGGAGGAGTTCCTAAATGTTGTATGTGATGCCCTCACTTTGTACAAGTATGTCGGGCCCAATCAGAGGGCTGACTTGCTTCTTGCCTGCAGGTAATACCATAACACGGTTCCGCTCATCTTATTTGTTTACTGAGTTCACATCGGAGATTTCGCACCTAAACTCTGTCACCAGTCCTCAAGAAATCAAATGGCCAAGTGCTATGGCGAAAAGAAAAAAATATACTGGTTACCATAAGAACCACGTGTTAAAGGTGTTTTGGCAGTTTTTTTTTTCATCAATGACGTTTGTTTTCGTGTGTTTCCCATGTTTTATAATCAGGATTAAGGAGAGAAAAAAATCAGTGACAGTACTGTTGTGTGGCACAAGTGGTTGTGGCAAGTCCACCCTGTCTTCCTTGTTGGTAAGTGTGTATCTTTATTCTTTAGTTACGATAAGCCTTCATTGGTAGATTCAAGTTGATGAACACATTCTTCTCATATTAGTATACAATAGATATTCCATATATCCATGCAAAATTGGGATTTCTTGGTAGGAGTGAATAACATTGATACTTCAGTAGTTCCCTACCCTGACTGTATTTCCCCCCAGGGCAACAGGTTGGGTATCACCACCATTGTTTCTACTGACTCTATACGGCACATGATGAGGGGTTTTGTAGAAGAAAAACAAAACCCTCTGCTCTATGCATCAACGTACCACGCAGGAGATTATCTAGACCCTGTTGCAGTTGCCCAGGCTAAGGCAAAACGCAGGGCAAAGAAACTCGCTGTTATTTCCCATTCAATTGATAATGGAGACAAAGATGGTGGCACATCAGATGAGAAATGTATTGACAGATCCTCAGACTTGCCTCCTAGAACTGAAGTGACCAGCAAAAAGCAAATGGCCATAGAAGGATACAAAGCGCAGAGTGAGATGATCATTGGCAGCCTTGACAGGTTAATTACAACCTGGGAGGAGCGCAAAGAATCTTTAATTATAGAAGGAGTCCATTTAAGCCTGAATTTCGTGGTATGTATGGTTTAGAGCCATGCTATTTTCCTCACAAAAAAGGATGTTGTTATTTGTGTTATTTATATTTCTGTAATTACACTCCTTTCTGTCTAGAGTATACAGTGAATTCATTTTATTTCTATGTCTAACAGATGGGTCTAATGAAGAAACATCCCTCCGTAATACCATTTATGGTATATATCACGAATGAGGAGAAGCACATGGAACGGTTTGCAGTCCGTGCAAAGTACATGACACTTGATCCGGCAAAGAACAGATATATTAAATACATCCAGAATATTAGAGCTATCCAGGAGTACCTTGGCAACCGAGCAGACAAACATCTGGTGCCGAAAATTAATAATACCAATGTCGATCGGAGTGTGGCGGCCATACACGCCACAGTTTTTAGCTGCCTTCGTCGGCGAGAGGCCGGCGAGCAGTTTTATGACTCCAATACAAACACTGCAGCTATAGTAAATGAAGAGTACAAGAACCAGTGTGCCGCAAACTCGTTGAGTTCCAAGGGCATGTTTCAGTTGATTCAGAGGAAAGGGTCTTCGAGGAATCTGATGGCTCTCCTTAACACTGATGGTTCAGTTGCTAAGCCATGGCCTGTGGTTGCCAGTGACAGCAATGGAAACATAAACGATGGCACAGGCAGTGAGAAATCTGTAGGAAATCCTATGTATGGTCCATTGCAGATTGGGAAGGCAGAGCCTGTCAATCTTCAGTTTGGCTCTTTTGGGATTAGTGCATGGCCAAGTGATACCGGATGCACCAGTCAAGCTGGGAGTGCCGATGACTCCAAGGCTGACGGCACAGATACAGCGAGTAGATATGTATCCTCATGTTGCAGCACACCAAAGATGTCAGATGACAACTCCAAAGAGGTTCGCATCTTAATACTTTCTGTAACTATGATATTTCACAATTGGTTATGCCCATTGTAAATGAGTTATGTCGTAACAAAATTTAATGTTTGTCAGGACTCTCACGACAGTTATGTGTACACATATAAAAGATTCACATATCTCATATACTGCATGTATATGTAGCCTCGCATGCAAATTAATATAACTGATGTTCTGCTTGGGCTGACACAGTTTACACTCATCTGATACAGCTTGTTGATGAGTAATTTGGCAGTGAAGAAGAAGAAAGTGATGATGCTGGTGATGCAGAGACGAATGAGGATTTAACTGACAAAGAAAAGGACATCCACGAGGTAGTTGAAAAAAAAATTCTTCATCTGATCGTCCAATTTTATACACAAAATTTTCATGGCAAAAGAATGTCGAAAAGTCAATGCCGTAAGTTTGTAGTTGTTTTTTCCACATGCGTAAGTGGTAAATAGCGCAAAAGGAAGAACTCAACTGAATTCTCTATACTCTAGATGAACGTATGAGTATGATGTGTTGCAGTTTTATGTACATGCCATTCAACTGTTGTGGTGCTGCATTCCAGAGATACAACATTAAATCAACAGGAAAACCGGTGTATTTAACTGATTATCCATTCGCAGATGGAGGAAGCAGGGTCTGTGGATGAGCACTCGACAAAGTCGGACGAGGAGTACGAGGACCTAGCCATGAGAGAAAGCGGCTACTGGTCTGATGATGAGCAGCAGACCCTGACGAATAAGCCCCCGACCCCGGTCATAGGCGACACCGAGGATGATGGCATGCTGAAGGCTGAGAACCTGGACCTGTTGTTAGAGGTGAGAAACGAAGGTGGCGACGCCGAGGATGATGGCATGCTGAAGGCTGAGAACCTGGACCTGTTGTTAGAGGTGAGAAACGAAGGTGGCGCGGAGATGCCGTGCGCCTACCCTCTCACGATGAACGGCTGGAGTCGTGGCAGCGACGCCAAGGCAAGGAGGTGGCTCGCCGAATGGCTATAGCCGCCCTGCCTCCTCGCCTCGCCTTGTCAGCAACAACAAACAAGTGTTTGTTCTGAAATGGTGCAAGTGTTTGTTCTGAAATGGTGTCTGGTGTTTGTTGGTGTTAAACCTCATCCTCACCTGAGTTGGGTAGCTAGAAGTGTTGTTGTAAGATGTCATCATGTTGTTGTAACAATGAATGGGAGGAGACCTTCTGTGTACTGGGCTTCGCCTGGAGAGAAGGATGTAGAGTGACAGGGGCAATGAATAAGTTAAATAGTTCCCCCTGTACCTATGGCATAATAATAAGAAATCAAGAATGTATTAGATAGAAAATAATAGCTTGCACAAAAAATTGATCAAGGGAGTGTGTGTACACAGAGAACAAGTGAAGTGATGGTGGCAACAGTGCCACTCTACTATGTTGTGGTGGTGACGGGGGTGCCGTTGCCGTCGCCGGCGGTGCAGGAGCTCATGGAGGAGCCGCGGTTGGAACAGAGTCAGTCTACTATGTTGTGGTTGTATGGAGGAGGAAGCAACAGCTGCGTGTGGAGGAGCAAGAAAGGCGAGCAGGCGGAGGTGGAGATGAGCAAGAGGGGTGGGAGGAGGCTGCTGCTGCCATGGCCATCTCTGTCTCCCTCTCCTAATATATCTGTCCTGATGTGACTGTTGCACACGCACACTGGCTAGGAGGATGAGAAGTACTGAACTAGTAGAGTGCAGTGCAGTGATTTATTTGCAACGGGAAGGAATTATTAGCTAGACCCAAAATGGCAAGATAGCGTTTGCTTCTAATGAGTGTCCAGAATGGAATAGCACTTGTACATATCCGAATGCAGACATCTCAATCCATCTCGAGGCAACCATTACTCTGCGATGTGTTTTGGTGCTACACTTCTCATCTTTGGCTTAGCATCTCAAATATTTCATGAGAACAAGAATGTGGTGTTTGTTTTTCTTTTGATGTTTTGAGAATCCATCTGTATGTACAATTAGGACGACGATGGAACAATAGCCACATAATCGTCTAAGAAACATTGCTTTTGGGGTGAGCAAGTGTTTTTTTTGCTGGCCAAGTAATCTCTCGTTATTTTCTGCACATAGACGTTGAACTTACAAGTTCTGAAGAAAACCCTTAATATAGTGGCTTGAAATTTGACGATGACACATAATTTACAAGAAGATGCTGTAAACGATATTGATGAATAGAATGGTAGCATTACATAAACAAAAAGGCCACGTAGCATGCATTGTACATCGAGGCAATATAATCTACTGAAATGGAGCTAAAATCCCGATTTCCTCTCTTATACTGTTATACACATGCCTAAGCTGAATCTATCAAAAATGAGCTAGGGCTCGTACATACCTGCACTGAATCTACCAGTAGTCGCGGCACGAGCAGGCACCATCCTTCATGTGATGGAAACAGTTGGCGTCCCTCAGTATAATCTCCCTGCTATACGCCCTGGCGATCATCTTGATCGCCTCATGGCAGTCGCCGCACACCCGGAGGTTCTTGAACACGCGGATGGGCGCGCCGGCAGGCACGGCGAGCAGCCCAAACGCCACGGCGAGCCTCTCGCTGTGGTAGGCCAGACCCTTCTCCCTCCCCTCCGGCCCCTCGTCTTGCAGCGCCCAGTCAGTATCCACCATATATCCTTCAGCCCGGATCCTCTCCATCATCTCCTCCACCTTCCGGTAAATCTCTTCCGTTCGCGTGTGATCCCGGTCTTCCACGTAGAACAGGTGCGTCACGCCGTTCACTCCCACCCAGCTGCACCCCGGCTCCTTGGTGATCCCTCTCGCCTTCATCAGCGACCGGACCCTGGCCACGTCAGACCACCTCCGCGCCCGCGAGTACAGGTTCGATAGCATGACGTACGGCACGGCGTCCGCCGGGTCCAGCCTCCACACCATCTCGGCTGCGTGCTCGGCGAGGTCCACGTTCTGGTGCGTCCGGCACGCGCCCAGCAGCGCCTTCCAAACCGTGGCGTCCAGCCTCGTCGTGCTCCGGCTCAGCAGCTCCATGGCCTCGTTCAGCCGCCCTGCTCGGCCTAGCAAGTCAACCATGCACGCGTAGTGGTCCGCCCCAGGCGCGACGCCGTGCTCGGCCTGCATGGACCAGAAGTGCGCCCGGCCAACGTCGACCAAGCCGGCGTGGCTGCACGCGAAGAGCAGGCCGATGAAGGTGATGTAGTCCGGCCTGCACCCGGACCGGACCATGTCGGCATAGACCTCCAGCGACTCCCTGCCCCGGCCGTTCTGCGCGTACCCGACGATCAGGGCCGTCCACGTGATGGGGTCACGCCGTACACGCATCGCGTCGAAAACCTTCCGGGCCTCGCCCAGCGAGCCGGTCTTGGCGTACATGGAGACCAGCGAGTTCCCGACCGAGAGGAACGGGCCGAGCCCGAGACGGACCGCGGTGGCGTGCACCGACAGGCCAAGCTCGAGCGCGGTGGCACCAGCACACGAGCTCAGCGCGGCTGCGACGGCGAACTCGTCCGGGCAGACCCCGGCGGCAACCATGTCGCGGTAGACCCTCAGGGCGGGGCCGTGGGACCGGGACCGCGCGAGTCCCGTGAGGAGGGACGTCCAGGTGATCACGTCGCGGCGCGGCATTTCGTCGAACACGGCCCGTGCGGAGCCGTGGCGGGACAGCTTGGCGTATGCGTCGACCAGGGCGTTGGCGACGTGAAGGTGCGCGGCGAGGCCCGCGCGGATGAGAAGGGAATGGAGCGTGTCGGCGCCGGCGGGGATACAGAGGAGCGCGGCAGAGTTGAGGACGGGCGTGAGGGTGTACTCGTCGGCATGGTGGCCGCGGGCGCGCATCTCCTGGAGCAAGGCGAGCGCGCGCGGGTGCAGCCCCGCGCGGGAACAGCGGGAGATGGCCATGTTGTAGGCGACGCCGGCCGGCACGACCATCGCCGCGGCAAGGTGCCGGACGGGCCGAGCTTGGTGGCGGCTGGGGGTGTCCGTGGAAATGCCGGGAAACACAGCGTCAATCGTCGCGATTGCCGCGCCATATAAGCATGCTTCGCTGCTGCTTACGATATTGGCGGACCAAGATATCTATTTTCCCGCCGTGTTGCACGGTTGCTTGAGGCTCGACGGCTTCGGCGGCCCCGGTTGCTACCTCGTCAGTATCGTCGCCGGCGGCGCATTGCCTTGTACTCTGCGCCGACCAGGAATTAGAGAGGGATGGTTTATTCCATGATTGTCAGTCGTAGCTAGTCACTAATTCAATCGCTGTTCATAGCTCCAGCAACATCGAACAGCGTTCGCAGTCAGCAGTAGTCTCGGCTATCCCTGTCAATCGTTTGGAATTCACTGCTTCTTCATTTTGTGGTGAAATTGTCAAGTAAATATTCGACTTCAGAGTATCAATAGACTCTGACAAATTTGAGTGGAGCTGCATCGCTGGGATCTCTCCCTAACAATTAACTTCATATACCATTGCCGGCGATAGGCCACCAACAGAGGCAGATAGATGAGCAATTCAATAGATTCCTTCATCGTGGTATTGCTATCTATATACAGATAGATCACCATCAAAACCCCAACCCTGGTTCACTTGCAAGACATTTGATTGATTGATGCTAATCTTAAGTTGTTGGACAACACAAATTTTCTGATTATCACTCGTGATATCGATCTTTCTTACCACGAACATAACTATCTTCGTCCTTGAAGAACAGGGGTTGATAAGACTAAGATTGATAATACTTGTAAAACAACAACAACAACAATATTGTTACATCAAAAGATAGTCCATTCTCCTATCTGATCATTGTGGAATACACATCTGAACCACTTCATTTCTAGCTTACCAGGAATTAAGAACATCCTTGCACCGAGGGTTGACGATCTGTTTAGTACCTCAGTACTGCCTTGTGGCTCACATCATCAAATAAGGTCAATTCGGCCAGCCTCGACGAGGCCCTTGATGGACTTGTACCGAAGGACATACAAGTCGTCAGCAACCAAATCCACAACTTCCTCCCCTCTTCATGGAAGCAAGAATCACAGGTTAGTACAGTTTAAGGGACTGCAATGATAAAAACCAAGGTGTCTGGGCACGGGCACTTACATGTCATCTAGCTGGAATGCTCCTACGTCACTCTTGGTCTTGCAGAAGACAAAGGTGTCAAGCTGAGGTTCTGGAACTGGAGAGGGCATTCGAAAACCAAGTCAGATAGTCCCACAAAGCTGATTACATGCTAAAAACACATTCTCACATCTTCAGCAATAAAAGGATAAAAGCACTCTCAGCAATAAAAGACATGTACATGAATAAATCTGTCCCAACATCTGTTATTAACAAGGAAAGCCTGTGCTATATGTGAACTTTATTTGCAATTCATTGGGGGATTGGGGTTTCATTTTGCAACCAATGTACAGCATATAACATTGTGTGGAATGAATCTTTGACTGAATGAGGGGGCTGTGACAAACTATAGAAACATACACCATCACATTGTCCAAGGTTGATTATTCTCGCTTCCCACGCCCTACTTCCTGTATTGGGTATCTTAGTATCTTACGGTTCTGTAACTAACTGCCCCAAGCCACCCTCACATGTGGGATCACACACTGGTCGTTTTCACTTCCAAATTGCATTAGACTATTATTTAAGTATATTACTTGAGTGTATGATGTACCCAAGTGTGGAAAAATCAACAAATAACGTTTATACAAAGATATTAAGGCCCAAGTAGAGACAAGAAAAAATGGTTAAACCTTCAAAATAAGTTGCTTACAATAAGCACATTACTAGGGAAAATGGCTTTTGTAAGGGAAAGAACAGTTCAATTGCAGTGAGGAAGAACATTTCGTTAATAAAAACTGCTCCTAGAAATGCAATGCTGAGTTAATAGTGTGCATTATTTTTAGAATGGAAGATTCAGGACAAGGTTTCTAGCAGTACAATGTACACTGAACTAAATAGTACAATGTACACTGAACTAAATAGCAGTACAATGTATTACATGAGAGGTTTCTTTTAGGACTCTCACAACTTGGCTATGTAATCTAAAATCAACTTGGAAGCACATGTTCTTCAGTGACGACCTGATCAGAGTCCAAAAACCTATTTGCCCCAGATTAATTGAATAACATGTGAACATGCGAATATGCGATACATGTCAGGTTGGCCGCTTTAAATGGTGAAGCATCTACAGATCGTCGTATAGAGCAGCTTATGTAACGGCTGAAGCTACAAACAGGCTATGTAGTAAATCATGACAAAGAAACATGCTAATTTATCAAGATCAAGTGGAATACCCATGTCATCTTCTGTGCTCGACAAGGATTGCCTCGTTACCGAGTCATAACCATAGGGAAGCTTTGACAGCACCGACTGCTCAAGATGCTTCTCCATGATTTCCTTGCAGCTTTCAACAGATCAAAGGCAACAAGGAACCGTCAGTTCAGACACAAAACCAGGACTAACAACCAGTTGACGTCCAATAATGTAGGCAGATACCTCTTGGCAAATCGCTGCTCCTGCTGTGACAGCCGGCTCAGGAGGTCGTCAGACTTGGAGATGTAGGTCATGTACTTCTCAATCTAAAGACAACAAGACGACCATGTAAGGGAAATGCCAGTGCACCATTTCGGCCGGTCAGTACTCATGAGTCGAACCACTCTGCGGTAGATGCTGGATTTAGTCTGACCTTCTGCAGGCGGAGGCGGAGGTAGGAGCGGAGCAGGAAGAGCGTGCGGTCGAGGTCCATCTGGTAGAGCGAGACCACCAGGTCGTCGACGCCGTTATCCGTGAATTCCTCCAGCGTCTCCTCCTGGTCTCACCGCAGGTCGCCAAGAATCAGCACCATTTCGGTAGTGTCAGTGCGCAGAATAGTGTAATGAACCGAGAGGAGGAGGAGGGCTAACGAGGAGCTGGATCTGCTCGCGGGCGCGGGAGACGAGGGCGGAGTCGAAGGGGAGGATCTCCGGCGCGGCCTTCTCGTTTCGCCAGGCCCGCTTCAGCAGCTCCACGTCCGTGGTCGCCGCCGCCGCCGACGCGGATTCCTCGTCCTCCCACGAAGACATCCTCCCCTTTTATCCTCTGTCGCGAATTGGCGACGCGCGCGCTGGCGGCGAACCGGTTAGGAAGGGGCGGCACCCGCCTGGAGACCGCGAGCACCGACGAGGAGGAAAGCGGCGGTGGCGGCGGTTGGACTTGCAGCCCTCGACGGCGACGGCGAGAACCGAGGGAGCGGCGGGGGGTTTGGATTTGGGTAGTGGCGCAGTGATGGGCCGCGAGGTGTGTGACAGTATGAGAGGAGGATCTGTGCCTCCGTGGGCCGTCACCCGTTAGCGAATGGAGAAAGCGGTTCGAGCGCGAGTGAATTGCATTTTCTACTTTGTCTAAAAAATATATTTTTCTACTCTGTGTTTCCCCGATTAGTTGTTGGCAAAATGCGTTCATTTTTGTTACTGAAAAGCGGAGGGTCATATATCCACTCTGAAACTGAAGAAATCTCTAAAAGTCGACATGTCCCGTGGCTCTGAGAGTGCTAAACTTTTTTAAGGTTATCCCTATTCAACATTTATTCTTAACTAGCAGCCAATAAAGAACTTTGAACGCAAAGGAATCTTTGACGACCATACAAACTTATAAGGAAAATGCTAGCCACCAAGTAATTATACAGAATTTTCACCGTAAATTCTCTAGAGTTTGTTAACAACCATCTAACTTTTATTAGGTGATTCACTCAACCTGACAGTGGCACAAATTTCTTTAAAATTTTCCCACATCTTCAGTGTTTCCTCTCTAAGGAAGTGTCTAAACTTAAGACAAGACCACCCCTCAGTAAAAGCAGTATGCCTATATTTTCACTGAAATTTAAATTGTTAAGCCTAGGAAACATCAAATACAAAGGTTTAAGCTCTAACCCAGCAATCCTCCCAAAATCTGGTTTTTCTTCCATCACCTAAAACTCTGTGACAACAGCTATAAAAGATATCATTGACACACAATAATACCAGACCAAAAAACTAGACAGGTGCTCAACTCCCAGAAGAATTTAAATACGGCTGGTGAAATTAATTCGTGTTGAAAATGATGGTGATGGGTGCTAGTAGCTGAGTAGGCTCCACAATTTTGAAACGTCTTGGCTGGCTTAGCAACGAACCAGAAATTTGGTATGCATGTCTCCATCGACGAACAATTCCAAAGACCACGAACATCTCGAGCTATGGCAGCCACCAATAGAAAACATGTTCGGCATGCGGCTCTCAGGTTTTAGGTTAGAATCTGGAAACAATCCTCGTGTGGAAATTTTGAATCCTACGAATATCAGAACACAAACTTACGGAAACCGATGATTAAAAAGTTCTACTCTTGCAATTACCAATAGTTCGGTGGAAGATCACATGTAAGACATTAAGCAATTTTTCCACGAAGTTAAACATCATATTGTTTTTTTACAGTGAATTAAACATCATATTGTAATTTCACTATTTATATTTCTGAGAAACGAGATTTGTACAACTCCGGATAGAATGGTGACCACTGATCAGCATTGAACATTGCCGATGCGAACGAAAAAGAATCCAGTTCCATTCCTCCCCTTCCTCTCCAAACGATAGAATCCAACGGGGAGAATCCAGGTGCACCCGCGGAAGAAACCACCGCTTCCTCGCAACCCCGCGAATCTGCCTTTCCCTTCCCCACCCTACCACGCCACGACGCTCTCCCTCTCCTCCAAAGCTCCCAAATCCTTCCGTTCACCCACATCCCGAACCCAAACCCTAGCCTCTACCCCTCGAGATGGACCGGGCGGCCGCGGCGGACCTGCAGGAGTGGGAGCTCCTCCTCGCCTCTCCCACCGCGGCGGCCGCCGAGCGTACGCCGGCGGTGGGGAGGTGGAGAACGACGCGGGGGCAATCAAGTACGACTACTTCGAGCTCGGCTCCGACGCCAAGTACGCCAGGAGGGCGTCCTTGTCGGTGGCGGTCGAGGAGGAGGAGGGGACGGACGAGGAGGCCGGCAGCGCGGGCTGGGTGGAGCCCCACCCCGACGCCCTCGCCTTCCCCGCCCGCGACCGCGCCGCGCTGTGGTCCGATTCGTCGTCCGACGGAGAGCGGCGCGAGGAGGCCGAGCCGCCCCAGCAGGTTGTGGCGGTCCCGGCGGCGGACGAGGGCGCCGTGGCGAAGGGAGGAGGGGCGGCGCCGCCGCCGTGGTGGAAGCTGCCGATGGAGGTGCTGCGGCTGTGGGCGGCGCGCGCGGCGAGGAGCACGTGGTCGGTGCCCGTCGCCGTCGCGCTGCTCGGGATCGCCGTGCTGGGCCGCCGGCTGTACCGGATGCGGCGGCAGAGCAAGGCCGTGGCGCGCGTCCGCCTCGTCCTTGACGATAAGGTGCGGCTTCCTGCCTCTTGTAGGGCTATGTTGCGTGCGAATTGCTTGATCCTGCGCCGCTGTGCTTGTGTAGGCGTCTCACTTGTCAGCAGTGGCGAATTTACCATCCCTCCGCCCTGGGCACATGCCCGGGCTCTGTTCCGTGGCATGCTTGGTCGCCGGAGAGCTCCGACGGCGGCTGAACTTCATAGAACGAGAGGAATCGTGAACGACACTGGAAAAGACGAGTCTTTCCCAAGATGGGCCAGATAGGCACTTCCTTGGGCCCTCAGCCTATTTGTTTGGTCTTTAGTAACAGACCACAGGCCCATTGCCTAGCCCATTTGCTTCAGGCTGGCCCCTACGGTTGTTCTTGTTTGCCTGCTTATTGATTGTGAATCGCTTTGCTGCATTGGAGATTGCTATGTTCAACTTTTAATGTTGGTTCTTCAAAATTTAAGTACCGTAAGTCTGTAGCTAGTACTAGTGACATCCAGTTTTTGCACATCTTTGATCTATGAAAAACTACGTTTTGTTCTATGAAGCATCATTTCAGTGGTGTTTGAACGGTTGAAATTTTGAGATTTAATTATTTTAAATATTTTGCTTGTTGTGTGCCCAGGCTTCGACAAATCGCTAGCTCCGCCACTGCTTGTCAGTCTTGTGTTGTTGAGACATGCCGTGGCGAAGCACTGCTAGAACCTGAAACCGCTGAGCTTAGCAACAAGCAGCGCCAGGAGAGCGAAGTTGCTTTCATTCTGTACATACATGATGCTCTAGGAAGATCCTTGTATCGTTTTAGCTGGAAGTTAGAACGGAAGAATTATTTATCGACTCTTCCTCGTAAAATGAGAAAAAGAACTCAATATGTGATGCTATGCTATGTGAATTATGTCTGACAATTGAACTGATTGGATCATTGAGTTAATCGCGTAAGAATTTTGATGTTATTCCTCTGTTGTATATCTTGGCATTGCTTATCATGTGGATTACTGGATTTGGCAAATTGCATTGTCGTCTTCTTCCACACCGCTGAATACTAATATTATCATCGTATCTGCAGAAGGCATCTCAATTCAAGGCCCAACGGATGTTACGGCGAGCTCCAGTGATAAAGTCCTTGCTTCCTCCGAATGGAGTGACCCCATGGCCTGTGCTGGGGCACCTGTGAGTTGTGAGAACTGCGTGGTAGGGCCACTGGGCCAGTAATACAATTGTGTGGAGCCACTTGGCTTGTGAGCATACTATACAGCCCCCTGCAGATTTATCCCGTACTTGAAGTTCACCTTTGTGGAAGACAGAAGATGCTTAAGTGAGTCCCCTTCATCTGGGATGTCATGTGGATCCTTTTTACTTGATGTTTGTATTGTACTTGTGTGTATATTTTCCTTTTGTAGCCTTATGTTACCTGATGTGCTTGAACAGTGTGGGCGTGTATATATGACACTAAAAGTATACAAAGATGGTTGCAGACTGGTAATTTGAAAAGTGGGCCGATCTTCCTTTCACCACTCTTGATCTGATCTTTTCTTGTTACTTTGTATGAATGGAGAATGGTGTTGTACTACTACTACCCATTAGAGCTGACTCTTGTATATTCAGCATATCTAGAAAGGTGGCCATATCCATGAAATTAACCAGTGTTTCTGACTTCTGAGACGTCTTTTGTTCTTCCAAAGTTTTTTCATTGAGAAAGAAAAAACATGTTGAGACTTGAGACATATCCTAGGGGGGGAGAAAACACTAGATTGAACATGGGACCACCACTGATATTTCTTACTCAGTATCCCTTAAAAGAGAGGAGCGACTGAATTAATCTGGGTCCGCTCATTATTATATACGTGTTTGTGGACCATTGAACATCCAAGTGGTCGTGCCGGAGTGGTTATCGGGCATGACTAGAAATCACGTGGGCTTTGCCCGCGCAGGTTCGAATCCTGCCGACCACGATTATTTTTGCCCTTTTCACTTGAGTCGCGGGATTTCCAAATATTACCCCTCTCATTCCTTGAACAAAACAAATTCTCAATGTTTTATTCCTTTTGCGCTTAGGGAAAACTGTACAATAGATCTTTACTATTGAAAGAGAGTTGATGGTTCATCCGCTTTCTATCAATGCCTATTTTTTTCCTTCATACCTATCTATTTCCCGCGCCAACAACTGGTCCTGCTAAGAGAGTTGGTTCCTTCTGTCCCTGTTTACATGGTGGACTCGTTTTCTTGTGACATATATAATACTCTCTCCGTTCACTAATACTAGATCCCTTGGCGCGGCTTGCCGCGCGCCACCCGCCGTTGACACTGGTTTTCAATTTGCAAAACGCCATGACAAACATTCTTGATATGACACTGATTGTCAATCAGTGTTATACATAGCAGTGGCATTCTAGTTTTAGAGCATAGCACAATGCTCTTAGATACACAATAAGTCTCCAGGATAAATAGGTTCTTCATTACAACATTACGATTAGCACATAGATCGTTAAATTTAGATAGCATGAGCACATAAATATAGTAGGCAAGAAGGGCTATCTGATGGAGAGGCATGACATGATCATCTCAAGGTAGAGATAGTACATAGCGCAGAGCCCATAGTTGTCAAAGATGTTAGCGTCATCATATATAGCTGCTCTGTGTGTCATGCATTGGTGAGGAAGAAGGGTTGTCTCACTTCAATTAGTATCTGTGTCGTGTGGATACTTTCTGCAGGAGATCTGTTGATTCAAAGGTAAGCTGGTCAAGATGTGTTGTGCCTATTTGTACTTCCCAGAGCGTGGCGTTGATGTCATTGTCCAGCTGAGTGGTACCGCCAGTATACCTTTCTTGGGCGATCTGAGTGACTTTGTCATTTGTGTTGACTGTTGGCAGGACTGTTGGCAACATCCGTTATGAAATTGTCCCAGCACCTAGTGATCTCCTTAATCTTTTGATCCTCTCCTTGATGATCAATATGCTGACCTAAAATATCACATCATATTAAAATTAGGTACTCCCTCTGATCCATATCAATTTCGCTGATTTAGACGTATGGAGTAAGTCTGTTCATAAAAAATCAACCATTGGCCATCTGAAATGAAAAGGAGGTTGAAACACAAATAAATAATTTATCTATAACACACGATTACAGCACCAGGATCAATATGCTGACCTAAAATACATAACCAAAAAAATTAACTCGTAATTAATTAAACATGTAAGCCACAAATCAAATATGTTGTGGTAACAATAAATCAGTTTCAACTATTATCAATCATAAATAGTTTTTTATGTACTCCACACCACCTAATATTGGAACCAGTCGATTCATTGTGGATAGTAGGGGAAAATGGACCACTGACGGCTGCACAGATCCATTTGACTACTTAGTTTCCTAAACAGTGAATTATGGTATAAAAAGAGTAGAGCAAAAGAAGAACACATGGAACAGACACCATAATGGAAGAAATAACTGGACATGCCTAGTGCTATAACAAACCTGGGAGCAAACGACTACATATCACAAACATGTTTTTAATTAAACATCAGTACTATAATCATCATGGAAAATTAGGTACAAAGACAAAGGAAATGACAAAATTAGAAATGTATAACTTATACTTGTGGCCCCTGTCAACAATGAAATCACATGTGCTTTTGTTGATATAAATATTGCCAAAACATATCACCTGGATACTCAATTTAGAACCGAATTGCTACAGACATAGATTATTGATCAATATAAGCTTTCCATATCTTAGTCCCAAAATTTTAGCAGAAGAAATAATAATCTTCTGATACAAATCACCAGAAACAAAAAAAAACTTAAATATACTTACATATAGCTCGTATTCACCACCTCTCTAGGCTAGTGGGGTAGGAGTTTAAAGAGGATATATGCACAATTGCATCTAAGTCAGGCCCAACATCACAAAAAGTGGTTGAGTTTGTTTATTTGTGAGATACAGCCATCGATGATACATCATATTCCTTATGTGGTTGTGGTTGTGAAGGAACCAAAAACCTTCAGACTCCATCCCCAAGGGTCTATATTGCCTGAAAATATAGTAAAAGTCATTCTATTAAGCAGTTAAATTAGAACATCTTCATTACTAAGGTTCAATAAGACATATTTTTACTTGAATCCGTGATTGCAACTTAGCTCTCATGACAGTGACTGAAAACCCATAGTCTTGACAACATAATAGCGCATTCCCACACTTTGTTTAATGTGCCAGCCATCCACAAAGTCTTGCAGGAACTTAATTTATACTAACTGACTATGGTTGCTACTCCATCCATTCCAAATTATAAGATGTTTTGGATATTTCACATACGACTGAAATGACTGAACAGATACAGTAAACTCTATATACATGTGAATCAGAAAGAGCTAAGACATCTTATAATTTGGAACGGAGGGAGTACTAAAGTAACAGATGCATAAGAATTTCTAGAAAAAATAGGAATCCCACGTTAATTAAATTGTGGTTGAAAGGTTTACCACATCACTTATCTCAAAAAGGGATCAAACTGTAGGCTAGTCCTAATTCTCAAGCTTCAATTTAAGGATTTGTGTTTATTTAAAGATGGTCGTTACATGGTTCATATTTACCTAAATTCTAAGCCCACTGTCTAACGTCAAACATAAACGTGCATACTGCCGTGGCAGAGCTTATGTTTAGGAATAGTTCACATGAATGTCTTGTGTTTAGAACAGCCCTAAACCATCTGAAGCACCTACAAATAACCATGAAAGTGGTCCATTAATTGAAAAACATAAACATGCATAATGCCAAAGGCAAAAGGAAGCAACTAATGCCTTCTAATTCTATGGAATATAAATTACATATAGCTCAAGCATAAGAATTCCGAGATTATTCCTAAACATAACTTATGCTTCATTGAATTATTCCTAAACATAACTCAAGCAACAAAACAGTTCGAGTGAACCCAAACTGTGGCTCTAAAAATATTGTTTATTTGTCAGACCAAAAGTAAAGACACCTGAGGTATCATTATAGCAGCAGGTCTAGATATTTGAGTTTATCTAGTATCATCACATGGTCTTTCTTTGCGGTTAGTCCACTGGTTATGTACTGCTACAGCTAGAGAAATGCATTGCTATTCAAGATTTTGAGGTGACATACTACTGGTAGTTTAACCTGTGTGCAATATATTGAATTTGAGAAAATGTCAGGTCCACATGGCATGGTAGTGGAATTTATTAACAACATTACAGCTGGGCTTTTGCAACCCGACAAAGGAAGGATTGTGAGCAATAGAATCTCAAGAAGTATTCACTATCAGGAACATGGACAACTCAATGGTAGTCTAGCAACAAAATAAAATATACATAATTACTTGAAAGTACGTTAAAAAACATGTCAAGAAAGTATCTGGAGGTACCCTTCAAAATTAACATGCAGTAGAAACTTATGTACAAACATGATGCAGAAACAGATGGTCCAGCTAACGATGCACAATAAAATGTGTACCTGGAGCAGACACTTTTGTGCAAACAATGGATAAGTAGATCATAGCACTACAACAGTAGAGGTATAGCTACCTGATATCAACATGACAGAAAAGGCCTACCTTGGCTGGGAGCAGTCCAACTAAGAAAATCCAAAATACATTATAAAAAGGCATAAACCATGGTAAACATGAAATTGCACTGGAAAAAATGCATCACGGTTATCTCCATTCTGACAACCTACGTGGCAGGTTTATGTGTGGTGAAAACCTGAGTGCACGGCTTATGTTTTGAACCAGGGATCTTTTTATTTTCGATGTCAAGCACTAAATTATTGGGTAGCAACATCAAAGCCATAAATGAGATTTGTTTTGCTCTCTTATTTCTGGACATGCTAATCCATCAAAAGCGGAGTAAGACTAACTAATATCGCTAGTGTTCTTGAAGCAGAAAGATAATTGTGCATCCTTTCACCAGTTCAAGAAGCAGAGAGCAAAACTTGTTTACAGTGATATGTACCATTTTATTGGACTATGTGCCTATGTGGAAAAGAACAGATACCTACCATAAAAGAACACAAACAACAATTTGATATACAACAAACATGACTGATTCATAGGAAAATTGAGTATATGATACCAATTATAGGAACCAAAAAATTACTTTTCAATGATATAGCACAAAAGTATACCAGAACACTTGCACTGGTGCAAAGTATCAAGAGTCAAGACTATACCTGATTACTGCCAATTGAATGTACTTTACTTCTCTGTTGGAGCAGATGCGTGTTCATCCATTGTCTGCAATAGTTTCTACTAATAAGAATGATAAACAAATTAAATAAGCAGTAAATATAGGAGTAATCAAACTAATAAACAATCTAGAAGGTAACTAACATCAGTTAAGTTAAGGGAGTGGAAGTAGATGAAATATATAATAACAGAAGAGGGATAGTTTATTTAAAATACGAATGGTGGGATTAGATTTCTATAACTAAACCCTGACTTGACTCCTGAGTACAGAATACAAACATATCACAACCAATAAACTGAAAAAATAGTATACTATGCAAGTATTGAACAGAGATGACTTTAGAAAAAAACTGAATCGCCATAAACATAGAAAAGTGGCAGACCAAGCTGTACCGGTAATATAAGGGACACAATAATACAGATCAAGATCAGTAGTACAGGATATAGAACAACCATCAAAGGTTCTGCGACGTATTTGCATCCACATATATATAGGAAAAACAATGGCAATGTTCAATGAGCAAGTAGGAAAACCTACTTAAGAAAATATTACTGGTAATACTTGATAGATGGAATATATTTTATAAGTACAGTTTTCCGAGAAAAATTATAAAAGAAACACACAGTACCATCATTGGTATTAGGTTTTCTGTGATCTGTGTTATATAATCCCACATGAAATATGGAAATAATTAACGGCATTAGCTGTAGGTCACAACGAATCCACCGTCAAAAGTTTCTACTCAATATCATTGTGCGCAGCATCACATCACAACAACAAGAAAGCCTTTAAAATATCAGTAGAAGACAAACAATTATATGGGACTGCAATCAGACCCCAAACATCTAATGCACTATCAATACATTTATAGTTCCAATAAAAGAGGAAAATATTCCATCGAAGAAAGCCATTCAGCGCATAGATAGATACTATTATATAGGAATCAAGATCCAGAACACATGTATACCACTCGTACAGTTCTTAACCATGATGAGCAAAATTGATAGATAATAGCATTTGTATTCAGAATACTTCTAAACTGAGAAGAGCCGAGCAGCCAATTTAAACATGTCCTAGATTAGCCCCTTTCGAACGTTCCTTAGGTCCCATCTATTTATGTGTCACTTGATCTCACATAGCCATATGAATTTGCAGCTTGCCATTTTTCTTTACCTTAAGGATATACATTACATATAAGCGACATGTGAACATCATATTCTGCAGAAAAACAAAATAAACTACTGTAAATACTCACCAAGAAATCTGTATAGGCTGAGAATGTGCAGGTAAGGTTTGTTGGCATTGTTACTGGTGGCTTCGTCAACCATATCTTGGAGCTGACAAAGCATCTCTCATTCAGTTCAATATCCTACAGGGAAAATAAGCATTATTAGTTTGCTTTCAGCCAATAGGAAAAGAAAAACTTTCAATTGTACTTTTCTGTAGCCTGCACCAGATTGGTCATTGTCACATATGTATGTTGTAATAAATGACTTCTTTCCTTGATGTCAAGGTCGCAGAACTGTATAATCCCTATAATCGACCTAAATACAAAGCCATCAGTGCACTATATGCACTGTGAAGTTTCACATATCTACCAGAACAGATGCAGGAAAGAGATAGTACAATATTAATTTAATAGAAGTGATCTACCTGGGACTCTTGGCATCTCGCTATTGTGCCATCAAGATGCTGGAGCTCCACAAACTGATGAAGAAAAGGTAACATGGCTACAACTTGCATGTCCATTTTGTAGCCAATTCATACATTTAGCCCTACAATAAAGGTGTCATTCTTCACAACAAACTTGAGGGTGGTAGGAAAAAGATAAAACCAAACCGTAAGAAACAAAACAGAAGAAAAATATTGCACAAGAAAGGAAAAACGTAAATCCTTCTTAATGCATCATCTCACCAAGGAGCAACACTAAGTATGGATTCCATATGAGTAGAACACTTGCTGGATAAGAAGAAAATATATTTGAAAATTATAACCTTGCACCAAACAACAGTAGGTAAATTTGGAAGATGAGTACATTTTTACCAGATTAGTTTTACAGAGACATTGGAATCTTGATTTCGATCTTGCCAATTGGATCCATGAAACATATATGCAGGCGCAGGAAATATTGTGTCACCAGTTTCTTTATCATTTTTCGAGGAGGGCAAACTAATTCTGAGCATAATAGATCTAGCAGTTGAGTAGCAACCATTTCTTTGCTCTGCGATATCAAAAAATATATGTTGGATAGAGCAGAACGGATGTTTAGCTTAATTTAACAACTGTATTCACAAAAATCCTAGTGCAGTCATGGCACAAAAATCATAAGATCCGTGGGCTCAAATTCCGTTGCTTCTCCTCACACAACAGACCCAGACAATGCTAAATCCTGTGACTGCTCTACCTCTAATCCAATGTAGGGAAGACATACGTAGATCAAAAGCATGGATAGAGAGCAGGTACCTTCCGATATGATGGAGTCGTGTGCAACAGACTACCTCCAGCAGCGCGGCTCCATATCAAACAGCACGCGCTGTGCGAGTCAGAGGAGCTCGACCGGGTGGCGGCAGCGCTCTCCTCTGCTGGACGTCCTTCACCGGTAGCCATTCACTCTAGTAAGATGACCAAGAAGTTGACATGGAAAAAAACATGACGCTGATGAAATATGTAGTGTAAAAGGCAACCAAATCATGCTTCGCATCAGCATAACAAAGTTTTTTTTAGTACATGATAAATCTGTTATGAATAAAAACAATGAAACATCTGACTGCACAACTGCAGGTAATTTTTATTGAACAAAACTAATGATCCCCAACTTGCACTATGGTTCGAAACATAAAGGGCCAACCTTTACATGCCCAAAGAGCAAGATTTTAGCCTAATTTTCCACTTCCAATGCTAAACTGATTCGATGTGAAGAAATAGGAATAGAATTCATCTAATCTGACCTTTAAATGATTCTTTTATAGATGAGATAGATGATGTCTATTTCCATATATGCGAGCACATCCATCAGATGCTATTCATGAACCTGCAAGAATCAAATATAGTAAGTAACTATAAATATTTGAAGCAAATGCTTCACATCATATCTGATGGTATTTAAGTGCCATACACCTATCAAAGCTAATTATACCATGAACAAATATGAAAAGGGGCAAAATAAAGCCTATTGCTCCCATACAGGAAAGATAACGAAGAACAAAATAGAGGAAATCCTTTCAATTGATCTTACCAATACCTTGATTTGTTATTTTCCTTTACTTCGAAGGAAATATCATAGTGAAATAGCACCATTTATTCATTATTCCAATAGGGGAAACAATAATTTCATCACCGCCAGATTCTTCCATGGAACAAATAACCATAGGATCAGATATCGCTAGATGTTTCAAACCTTCCACAAGCTTGAAGATCTGAGGCAAGCATGCACTGAAAAAAACACATACAACAGGGGATATAGAAATTTTCATTGCTCTGATTCGATATCAGCATACAACCAATCTGTGTCACAATGAGGAGGCGCATAATGAGCTAGTGTCGGTCTTGCAATTGCCTGCTACCGGCGTGGAAGGAGGAAGATAGAACAAACATGTACTGTAGGTCGCTCGTCCGGATACGAACTGGCTAGCAGCCTCGCCCGGCTCCGTCACTGCCATTGATCACCAACCAAGCAAAACACGCTCCACACCATGCTGCTATACATCCTCCTTGTGGTCACATATGCAAACCAATGTGGGAAATCAGAATGGAAGGTGAAAGTGCATGTTGCCCCATGCGTGGTTTTGGTAATTAATGACAATCCTTATGGACTAATGTTTGTATTGAGATATTCTTATAGGTTTGTCCATAGGCATCGCTTGAACTCCATGTGTTTGATTCAAGGTTGTATGCCATCAAGATCATTGATTATAATGGACATATTTGATATGATCAAGAAGAAGAAAAGATACAAGGCTGATCAAGACTAAGTGCAAAGAGTGGATTCAAGTTGATCAACACACAAAGCTAAATGATATACCATTCCTTTGTTGGGGTTAGGTATCTCTCCATGGGCTTGCATCAAAAGGAAGATAGCTCATGGAGGATGACATCAAGTGGTGATCGTCATCAAGGTTGAGATGTGCAAGTTCAAGATGGGCATCTAGAAGATATCATATGCTTGAAGCTTGCAACCCATTTGGAGATAATGGTCAAGTGAAGATGTTCCTAAGAGAGGCACTCCCATCTTGGTGTATGGGGAGCAATATGTGAGTCTTCATCAAGCAAAGCGCAATCAAGAAAGGTGGTCCACTTGAAGAGATCAAGATCGTCATTATCTAGCTCAAGTGGAATGCGCAAGGCAAATGTATGATCTTGATAGGATTTCTATTTTACCGGTCTCATGGTGTTTGTGGAAGACCGGGTTATAGGATAGATACCGTACTATCAAGAGGGGCTCTCAAGTGAGTAACTTGATCGCATCTTTGTGAAGAGCTCAAACCTTTGCATTCTTGGCATATCATCTTTCTTGGTTCTTATTTGACTTTTAACCATGTGAGAATTTAGAGCTTGTGTTCATCTCCATATCAAGCTCTAGTTCGTCAAAAACAGATTTCATATAAATATCTTGTTGAGTTTTTGATGGTGGAAGTTTTACCGGTTTGTCTTTTCTAGAGAGGTAAAACTCTCTTCTATTGGTTTCTTCCTCACATGATGGACTATGATGTGTATATGAATGATCTTATAGAGCTTGTGATTATCTTCGAAACAAGCCCAAGATCATAGAAAACGGAGTCCGGATGAAAAACTTATTGTGTTTTTTATATTGGAGGTTTTACCGGTTGTTCTTTTATCGAGAGGTCTAACCTTTCCCCATTTGGTTTTATCCTCCCATGTTGTACTATGATGTTTCTCTGTATGATCTTGTAAAGCTCTTCGTTGCGATTCCAACGAGCCCAAGAACATCGAAAACGGAGTTCGGATGCTCAAGATATCGACGTTTTCGTTTGAGTGTTTTCTGCAGCTTTCTGTCCAGCGGTAGTACTAGGCGGGTACCGCCCGGTACCGCTGGGAGTCCAGTACCGCGCCCGTTTGAGCGCCTGAAATCACCCGGGGCGGTAGTACCGCTGCCTGGAGCCTGTTTTCAGCCTGTTTTACTGTCCTAACTTCCCAGGGGGCGGTAGTACCGCTGGTGTTAGCGATGGTACCGCCACGGCGCGAATCTGCACCCAACGGTTGGATCTTTGGGTGACCTATTTAAGGGGACTTCTTCCCCAATGGTTCCCCAACCTTTCTTGCAAGTTTTGACCTCCATTGTTGACCTCCAAAAGCTTGCTATCTCTCAATCCCTCCAATGATTCTTGCTACTTCTTGAGGAAAAGAGAGCGGAGATCTAGATCTACATTTCCACCAATCAATCTCTCCTCTAAGTGAGGGGAAGTCTCTTGATCTAGATCTTGGAGTTTCATTTGTTGAGTTCTTCTTTGTTTTTCCTCTCTTCTACTGCCATAACCATTAGTTGCTTTTGGTGGGATTTGGGAGTGAACGACTTGAGGACTTCTTGTGTTCTTGCCTTTGCTTTTGTGCATCGGTTTGCTCTCTCCACGAAAATTCGTGGAAGTGAAAGTTCGTGAGCTTGTTACCCTAGACGGTGTTCTTGTGACCTTTTGTGGTCAAGGCCTTTTGTGGCTTGTTGGGACCTTTTGTGGTCACTTGGGAGCTCCCAATCCTTTTGTGGGTTGTGCCTCAAGATTGTTGTAAGGGACTTGATTTCCGCCCAAAAGGAAATCAATAGTGGAAGGTGAACCGAGCTTTTGGGTGAGGTTCATCGGAGAATAGGGTCAGGCCTTTTGCGGCGTCTTGAGTTTGAAACTCACACCCCTCCAACGAGACGTACTCCCCTAAAAAGGAGGAACTCGAGAATACATCATCGTCTCCGCGTGGATCGGTTATTTCTATACCCGAGCTCTTTACTTATGCAATTTATATTGTGATAGCCTTCATGCTTGAAGTCTCTATCTTGCTATCACCTTGTTATTTGTCTTGCTTAGCATAAGTTGTTGGTGTACATAGGTGAACCTAGTATATTTAGATTGTATGCTTGTTAAATTAAAACACCTAGTTTTATTCCGCATTTATCAAGCCTAAACCGAAAAAGTTTTAAATCGCATATTCACCCCTCCTCTAGGCGACATCCTTGTCCTTTCAGAAAGAGAGTAGAAGGAAGAAACCAAGCGAAAAGAAGCTCACCCGAGCCAAAACGCTTGGTGCTGCTGCGTGAGGGTGGAAGAAGTCGAGGAGGCCAGGTAGTTGTGCTTATGGCCATCACCCTCCGCGACGAATCTGAGCCAAAACGCTTGGTGCTGCTGCGTGAGGGTGGAAGAAGTCGAGGAGGCCAGGTAGTTGTGCTTCTCGCCGTGGAAGAGAAGAGGCAGGAGGGGCGGAGGAGGGTGGCGGCGGCGGCAGCCAAAAGGGCGCGAAGAGACGCGGGTGTGGGAAGGCGGCTAGGGTTTTCACCGAGGTGTTGGGCTATTTGTATGACTCGGTGAAAACGATGTACATCCGTGATTCGCTGTAAGTCCTTCGATCCGACGACCAGAAATCCCTAAGCTCTGAGGAGCTTCCTTGGGGTCTCGGCGTTTACCTCTTTAGATAAGATATTGGACTTACTTTCAATTTTGACTACATTAAGTCTAGATACATTTGAATCAAGAAATTTGAAATGGTAGCTCCAGTACATTAAGTCTACATTTTATGTTCAAACTCATGGTTAAACTTCAACTCGAAAACATGTGCGCCACTCAAATAGAGACGGATAGAGTAACAATCTCCTAATATATATTTTCTAGTCTGAGGGGCATTGCACTGGGGCCAAGGCGAGATTTGGTTGGCTTAGATAATTTCTCTCTTAAGATGTGGGAGTTCAAATGTCAAGTTGTTTCTATCCCTTGCTATCCCTCCCACATCCTACCTTTCTTTATTTACCTTTCGTAAGTTTATTACGAAACATACAACCAACAACAATTGATAAATCGAGTTCATCAAAACACTCACTGAATAAATAATGGTACATGGACACATGAACGAAATAGGCACGTATGGATGTAGTACCGTCCACACATTCTTTAGTGACCCAGTATCCTATTTGTAAAGCGAGGTGTTAATTAACGGGCGAACTCGACAACTCGGTAACTACTCACTGTGCTAGACTAGCTTAGACCTTTTTGGCAAAAAAAAAATTGGGCTATTCGATTTAATATTGAATAATTCGTATCTGCAAGCTATTTGACATATCATATCCTAAAACGTATACGAGTGCGGTTCGGAATCTGATATCCTCTTTTGAATGGTTTTGAACTGTCTTTGGTTATATGATCCACTTACATCGTTCGTATCCTAACAATTCTAATGATTTTTGAAGTTTTCATTCCGCATCATCTCATTCTACCATCTACCTCTAAACATTTACAAGAAAAAGGAAAGTAAAGAAGGCATAATTTTTTTGTTGTGATCCAAATTCAATATAAGTATTTTAGATAAAAACTAACTTCTATCGGACCGAAGGGAGGCCCGTTGCCAGAGGTATGGATTGTTACCGACCGAGGTCACACCTGTTATATATACCTATTGTACGCCGCCGGTTCGGATAAGTCGAATTTTTGTTAATCCCCATCATTTGTAACCTCTCCCGAAATAGTGAATTTTTGCTGGTTGGCGCCCGTGCTTTTTTACCCTTCGCATTGGAGGAATTTTTTCACTTTAAAATCTCATGTCCCCTATGTTGATTTTGCTTTTGTTAATCGTTTTTCTTGCCTATCGTCTATAACAACAGAGTTTGTCAGTATCCATACATCGGTTGATGTATGAAACAGATGGTGATGATGTGATGTACCAAGTATAAAACTCCTTTTGTTGATTTGTGGAGTCGCCAACAATGTATCGTTTGAACTTGTAAATCGTGTGTCGGTTTTGTTGTAATATGATATCGAATGTTGTGGGATGATGAATTCGAGAAAAAAGATCAAGGGGTTTATCTTTCTCTGAGAAGTTTTGGGCACCGGAGCGGTACCCACTTGCTCTGGTTCCCGACAAAGTTACGTGGCGGTGTGACCACGCCTCGAAGTGAACGTGTCACCAATAAGATCACACGCTTTGAAGGGCCATAGCCAGACCTCGTTGAAGTGACAAGGTCACAAGGACATGGGAGGTAGGTCGAAGGAGAAGAGAAAATTCGTGCGGAAAGGAAAATCGATGGCCACCGTTCGACGCAGACTAGCACTTCCAACCCCGTGAAGGCGATTCACAAATTTTTAGCTCAAATCGCCCGGTCGCACGCACGGAACATCCACGCACGACGCACCTGGCCCTGCCGCACCGGCGTCCGGCTGTGGCGCTGGTGCAGCGCAGTGTCAGTGCGCACATTTACTGCTTCCACGTCAGCCCCGTGACGGCAGGAAACGAATTCCGATGGACGGACGCGACGCCCTTCCGCCAGGCAGAGACACTTGGCCGGCTCGCTCGCCCCGGTAGGTAAACCCGGAAACGCCGCCTCGTGAACAGAATCCTCTCCTCATCAGTCGTCGTTCGTCACTCAACCTGTCCTGCCCTGCCGCGTTCTAAAGCTTCCTGATTCTGTCCCCCCGCTGCGCCGCCCCCGCATTCATTCCCTGCCCCCAAATCCAATCCCCGAACCCTCGCCCCACCCACCGCCGTTCGCCCGCGCACGCGGATTCGCCGCCGCCGTGAGGTTCTGGGCGGGGGTTGGGGGAATCGCGGAATCGGGTTCGCGCCGGGGAGGAGGGATAGGAGGAGGGGGCGATGGGCAGGAGGTGGAAGCAGGTCGCCGATGACATCGCCGAGGAGTTCTGCTTCGTCTGCAAGGACGGCGGCGACCTCCGCGTCTGCGACTTCAAGTAAGCCCGTCCCCCATCACCCTTTAATTCTACCGGGGGTTGGTTTGGTTGTTGCGCCAATCTGCGTGGCGTTGGTGGTCGGCGGTGTGGGCCGCCGAACATCCGCTGAAAAGGGTTGCCTTGTTGCTTCTCCTCCTCTCTCTCTCTTTTTTTTTTCACGGACGGAGACAATACATGACTGATCACACGCACGAGTTTGACAACAGTCCTCCTTGCAATTGCAAATGTCTCTCGGTTGAGCGACTCTCATCATCAGGAGTACTCCAGCTCTATCGCCAATCGTTCCTAAACACCCTTCCTTTTGTGCACGCAACTGTAATGATAACCATCTCTCTTGGCAGTTTTCTGTCGCTGCCTCCTTTTCTGTTGGTGCAAAAAAAAGGTCTGGTTCTGTAGTGGTTACCTGACACGTTCCTGGTGTGTTTGGGAAATCGCGCAATCTGGTTAGGTAGATGATGATGATGCATCAGTGATGCATGGTGAATGCAGTCTGCTTCGTAGTGACTGTGGTGGATTGGAAACAACATCTACTAGATCATCTTTAGTCTGAATGTTGGCGAGAATTTCACTGAACATGCCTGATGCCTTTCAGGAACTGCCTCAAAGCTTACCATCCGCGCTGCGTGGGGAAGGAAGACGTCTTCCTTATCTCCAGTGACCAATTCACTTGTGGTGAGCATTTTTGCTTTGTTGTTCCTAGTTTTTGTACCATGCATAGATGGCTGCTATGAGAATTAGCACTACATTGCTGCACTTGTTTTGCTGTGTGCTCATATTCAGTTACTCGTTCTCCTGTCATGGCCCAAGAAACCTTGATCATATTCTGCATTTCTGAAATCCCTGCTGTTCCTGTTCCTCTCTTTTTTCTTTCATGTAAAAAAAAAACTGCTGGATGCTTAACCTTTTAGAACATATGCTTTATCCTTGTTCATGCGCTGCAGTATCTCCAACCAGAAACTTCCTATGGATTGTGGCACTGCATTTTTTGTCTGATGTAGGCATAAGAAAAAGATGTTACAGTGAAAGCTCAAATTCTTAGTATTCACTTTTCTGTTTACTTCATCTAAATGCATCTTTTAACTTCTGTCTCGTAAAATAATGATATTGGTTCGTGT
This sequence comes from Poa pratensis, assembly GCA_947311845.1. Taxonomy (NCBI): domain Eukaryota; kingdom Viridiplantae; phylum Streptophyta; class Magnoliopsida; order Poales; family Poaceae; genus Poa; species Poa pratensis. The sequence continues at coordinate 10,244,724 of CAMZMU010000071.1, forward strand.
GGCTAATATTAACTATTCACAGATTGCCACAGATGTGCTATTTGCAAAAGGAATTCGCTATATGAATGCTTCTGTTGTCCAAGTTCCTCTACTTGTGGAGACTGCCTTGGAAAAGTTGAGTTTGTTCAACTGAAGGAAAACAAAGGATTCTGCAGCAGGTGCTTAAATATGGCAATAGTGACTGAGAAAAATGCTGATGATGAAGAGGTAACTACATGCATATGGGATATTGCCATATGCATTGCCCCCAGCCTTTTTTTTTGTATTACAGTCACGAGCTTCCGTTTTTGAAGTGATACTCAGTTCATTTAGCATGCCTTGCCATTCCATATGGTGTTGGATTTCTTATTAGATAAAACTATCTACTAGCAAAAATGCTAGTTTACCCACCCAATATGTTTTTTTTCCTTTTGTCTTTTCTGACAAGGGTTCATGTGCATCTCCAGGCGAGGGTTGTTTTTGCGGGTACAACGGAGAACTATGAAATATTGTTTAAAGATTACTGGGAAGTAATTAAAGGAAAAGATCGTTTCACATTGCTCGACTTGCAAGAAGCGAGTATTTATCTTAAAAGAAGCCTAAACTGTAAAGAAGGTAAGGATTCAGATGAGTATCAGAAGACAGATGGAAAGTCATTAGGTGACAATGGTGATGCCGGGCAAACATTTCTGCCTGACATAACGGACAAACCTAATGAAGTGCAAACACCACTGAAGAGAAAGAAGTCAAATAAAAAAACATATGTTGGCTGGGCTTCAAAAGAGCTAACTGAATTCCTAGTCAGTATTGAGAAGTATTCAACCAAGCCTCTTGATCATTACAAAGTTACTGGAATTGTCAGGGAGTACATCCTAGAGAATCTACAGGATAAGAAGAAGAAGAAATCTGTCGAGTGTGATGAGAAGCTGCGTGCTTTATTTAGTAATAAGAAGAATCTGAAGTACAACATGATCCATAGCCTGCTGGAAACACATCTTGCTGTAAATGCCATTTCAGAGGATGAAAGCGATGGATTTGAGGATGACTATGGTCCAACGGTGAAAAAGAAGCCTCGGAATAGTGTGGAGCCAAAAATTCTTAAGAAGGTTACAGGAATAAACAAGACATGTCTTGCCGCTCTCAATCAGGATAACTTGAATTTAATTTATTTGAGAAGAAATTTAGCTGTCAAACTTCTGAGTGAGCTGGACACATTTCAACAGAAAGTTGTGGGCTGTTTGGTTCGAGTGAAGAATGATGTGAAGAGTTATGCTTATCAGATGACTAGGAAACATTACCAGGTTGGCCTAGTTACAGGTATTGTCCAATTTCAAGCATTCCTCCTCTGAAACTTCCTGTACTTTATTTGTCAAGCATGCCCAGCCCCAACGTACCCAAGCTCGATGTCTCAATATATGAGGTCTATCTGCATTCTGCTTTTTATTTCATTCTAAGAAAGGGAAGCACTTTTCTCACCTGCTTGCGGAAACATCCATAACAGGCATTAAGAAATCTTCAGAAGAATACAAGATTAAGGGTACAGATGTACGTACAGATATTCTTTTATGTGTTTCCAATATGTGTGATGATGTCAAGATCTCAATGCTGTCAGAAGAGAACTTTGAGGAGGTATGGTTCATTTACTCTAGTAATATTTATGCCAGTGAGTGCCACTGCGAATGTAGCGAGTGCTAGCACTTTTTGCTTATCAATTATAGTCTGTTACTGTTCAGCAGATTCTGCAAAATTGTTTCACCTACTCGGCTACTCCAAATATTTCTTTTACTATCCGCCTAGTGAATTGATTCTTCTTTTATTATTTATAACAGGATGAGTGTAATGATCTGCTTCTGTCGGCCAAAAAAGGTCTCTTCAAAAGGCCTACTGTTGTAAGTTCACCTCCTGTGAAGTTTCCTTTTTTAACTGTAATGGTTGGCCGTGAGTATACTGGGTGCACCCAAATACAATATTGTTTTGTTGGATACAATTTCTTTTTGACAAGCATTGCTTTAATGGATCTGCTGCTACTGCTAGTTAACTTTGATAATTTCTTTTGTCTGGTCTACTGAAGTTGCATGTGTAAAATCCGTCTATATGTTTGCTTGTATGTGATCATTTACGTGTTGCCTCATGCTTATTACACTGTTAAACACCCACCTGTTCTGTTGCCATATTTGTGTGTCAAAGAAACAATAATCTTGCAGTTCGTCTAGCATATTCCAACTTTCAAATAGAATGATATTATGTATAACACGATATACAATCGTGACAGGAGTATTTTTGCTCCTTGTGCTATGCGTCTGTAGCATTATTTTTCTGTCTGTTCCCATTTGATTCATCTGAGACGGTAGCAAATACTTGGGAGGAAGAACGAGTCTGCATTATATACTCATAAGGAATTGACTTTCTGTAGTCCTGTCAGATACTATTTCTTTAACTGGATTATGTAAAAACAGGGATATAAAATGTTGAGTATCTCATGATGATGCTACTGTGCTTGTTAGCTGATCATTGATGTATTTACTATTCCCTTTGGTCATAAAAGAAACTAGGTATCTGGGGGCGGCGATACGCCGCACCTGTTGTAAAAATGCTGAAGTATGTAGGAGTTTATCGTTTAGGGTATTTCGAAGTACTTGTATTTTGGTATGAATGTGTAATTTAACTTCATAAATTAAATTGATCAAATATGTTTGTTTCGCGCCGTAAATATGTTAGAGGAAGTGTATTGTATTCGTATTTACTAAATTTAATCCATCATTAGAGGAAATGAATTTGTGTTTTGTTCGAATATGGATCTAATCAAGCATTGTTTAAATTTAACTACGCAATCAGAGAAAGTTAAGTTCGAATATTCGTTTAATCAGCGTTTTTTTAAATTAAACTGTATAATTAGAGAGTTTCAAGTTTTATTATCTCCAAATATGTTGGCCTAATTTAAATGTTCAAGTATGGTTCCATTTTGCCATAATTTTCTTATTTAGCACCATAATCAGAGAAATATATTGTGGTTATCTCCAAATATTAACCATTTTTAGCATTTATTAGATTTATCTGAATAATCGGAGAGACTTCAGTTATATTATCTCTAAATGTTAAACAATTTGGAAAGATATAATAAGTTTGTATTTTGCCTTAAAAATTTAATTTAACTCCATAATCGGATGGAATATATTATATGAGCATTTTATAAATTAAATCCATTAATTTTCTCTAATTATTCAGCGAATTGGAAGCTTCAAATATATTTGAATTTACATTGGACAATATTGTTGGAATACAGTTAGAAATTAAGAAAAGAGGACTGAAGTAATATTGTTGTGCACGTCGAGGATGTTGCCACGGGAAAAATGAACTTTTGTCGGAAAATGACGCCGCAACGTAAATTTTGTCCCAAAATACACTAACACATATGGATGGAGAAACAAATTTATTTTTAGAAAATGTCTGTATATTGTGTGGTCTAGTATTGTGCTATTAATATGTGAGCTAAATAACCGATTGAACTGAAGATAGGGGTATCGGATCTGGTTCGGACGACGCGGAGACGTGTGTACTGTAGAGCAGAGGGCTGATTAGATCAGAGGGCCGTTTCAAAATTTGAGGGAAAACGCGGGATTGTTCTGCAAAAAAAAAAGTTTTGCCAAAAAAAGCGAGGGATGTTTTGCAAAAAAAAAAAAAATGTAGCACCGCACTGTAGCCACTGTAGCGCGCACTGAGAGCGCGAGAATCCTTCACGCTATTATATATAGTTAGTATGCTGTTTTGGACAGTGAGGTCTCCAAATGAACTCTGGATTACCAACTATTGTATATTGTAGATCCTGATAAAATTAGTAACTATGAATTTTCTTTTGAGGCAGGTCTACCCATATGATTTTTGGTGAAATGAAATCCAATCTGAATACTAACATTCACTGTTGTATTCTTGGTAAAATTTAGACTCCACGTGTCCCAGGGTGTCACTTATTGATTGGAGGCTGTATGTAGCAAGTGCGCATGAGACCGGGCAGCAATTTTTTTTGTACCATACAAGCCAGCTTGGTTATTTGTGCTTGTTAGTTTCTAATATATTGAAAATGTTTAAAAGACTTATTCAGGGTCCCTTTTAAGTGTCATTCAGTCTGTTGTTTTACTTGAGCTTCTAACGTGCATATGACAAGCTCTTCTCTTGATTCTCTGAGTTTGTGCTGTTGACAGGCTGAGTTCGAGGAAAAAGAGGCAGGTGTACATGCAGACATAGTCAATCATGTAAGCGCACTCTGATGATTTTAGTTGAACTTCATTGTGGTAAATGTTGAATGTAAATACATGTAACAGGAAAATCTTTGTAACTAATTTGTAAAATGAAGAAAGTTAGAAAGAGGCAACATTTTTATAATTATGTTTTAATGAAACAATGCATGCTTCAACAAAAGATTCTTAATATGATCTCTCAAGTCTTAACTCTTAACTGCATAATAACAACCTTAGCTTGTGTTTGAACTTGTATATATTTTGTTGTTTTGCCTTTATCTTAGTTTGATATTTCAAGTGTTCTGGTATGGTAAGTTTAGGGTAGACCTGTTCATGTGCAAGTCAGTCCGTCTGTACTGTTTTTTCAAAGCCCGAGCAGTTTAGGCCTTTTCGAATCCTGATAAAAATTAATAAAAAATATTATATTCAGAAGATTATGAATGCAATACTTTTCCCTGAAAAATAAACAAAAAATTTAGTGGTTGACCTGACCTTCATATCATTTTCCCTGACAAGATTAAGCTTTAGGCTCGGCACTCGACATGACACCCCTAGGCAGGAGGTAGAATATCAGCTCTTTTAAGTTGGCTGGATTTAATGTCATACATTTGATGTGGTTATTAGCCTATTAGGCTGTCCCCACCATTCCTCAAAAGGAAGATTATTAGTTTTTTTAAGTTGTATCCTAGCTTCCTTGCATGCTAAATTTCTTACGTTTCTCAGATAAATACCATATAAAGCCCAAAAAATTCTGGGTTCTCATCTCAAATCGGACACTCGTTCTCCCTATTAACATATACTGTTCTTTGCTTAATATCGATATGCTCGTTATGCTTCTTTATATTGATTGGTGAAGTTGACATTTTCTTCAGTGGATTGATAGAGAGCTTCTAAAGTTGGAAAAAGACTTGGAGAGAGCTTACGAGAAAGGGTGGCGCCAAGAATATCCTTTACAGATTGACTGAATGATCATGCAGCAATACATAAACATGCTTGTGATTTATAGATTTGTCTTTTTTCTTTTCTTATTATTCTCTATTGTGTAGCAAGCCTATGACTTAAAGCACAGGAAAGAAACTTTATGTGGTTCTTTTTCCTTAACTGATTCTTTTTTACAATGCATGACCTAAGCTGTCAAAAAAAGCTTCTAAGCACACCAGCTGAAAGACAGCGCCGTCTTGAAGTGACCCCAGAAGTTATTCCAGATGAAGAAGAGCAGAGTAAAGAAACTGAAAGTGGAGCAGCAGCAAGCGACCCTTTTCAAGGAAATCAAGGTATAAGCAGTTGAACTTTTGGCTCTTAATTATATAACAGTTTATTCTCTTCTATTCCATATGCTTACATTCATGAAAGAGTTACCTTCCAACTTCTTCGCTGATTCTTTTGGAAGTTTTATAGCTGTTAGTTAGACGGTCAACAACTATTTTATTTTGCCACTGCACGATTCTTCTGTGAAGCTGCATCATAAATCTGATTTTCTAAAAGTTTAGCATGTGATTATATCACCCTTTAGAAACTATCTATTTATTAAATGAGTATTATTTGTCTTGGAACATTGTGGTTTGCCATTTACAAGAAGCTAAGTTATTGCAACATAGTGCTAAGATGAGGAGAGCAGCGTTTTGGCTCCCGGGAGCATATGCTCCCGGTATTTTCGACAAAATTTAGCAAATTGAAAACTTATCGAAAAATTCCGAAAAAAATCATGCATGTACCTGACCATGTTGTGCACCACCATGATTTTTTTCGCGCCGAAATGACATCGTATGCGACCTGTACAAAAATGACAAATTTCCTGTCAGAAAATTCAAATTTTGAATCTCAAATCTGACAGGAAATTTGTCATTTTTGTACATGTCGCATACGATGTCATGTCGGCGCGAAAAAAATCATGGTGGTGCGCAACATGGTCAGGTACATGCATGATTTTTTTCGGAATTTTTCGATAAATTTTCAATTTGCTAAATTTTGTCGAAAATACCGGGAGCATATGCTCCCGGGAGCCAAAGCGAATTTCTGTAAGATGAGTGACTTTTGAGTGAATATGAGCAATGCCGACCAAGTATCTGAATGTATGTGTGTGGCTGGGAATGCATATAGTATGTTTATGGGTTTGTATGATGGATATGGTCAGACACCAGTCTTTAAAAACCAACTGTATGTGTGAGCTTTGTTTTCTTTTTCATTTGAGGGGATACAAGGCCTTTTAGGTTCACATCCACAGTTCCAGTAGTGTAATTCTCTTAGACGGCTCATCTATTAGTTGGTCTGGAGTTGTTTACCATTGGATCTGGTTCTGTTCTAAACTCTTCCTAGACTGTTACTAAACGTGTTCACTTGTCTGCTACAGTAGTCATTGTCATTAAAGCTTATCTTATTTAGGTTCAACTGTCAAGTAACTTATCCGTGCAGAGGTGTTTCCAAGATCCCCATGAAGGCTCCCTACTTCAGTTCTTCTATGATCATCTTGAAATACTAATACTTTATGTGAAAGAGTAGCTGACACCTATTTTGTAACGTGGTGGATACAGAACATGTGCCTGTGTGCTGGAAGTATGATTAAACACAGCTCTTATGTTTCAAAACATGTGCTCAATTTTTTAAAAATATTTGAATTTATGCTTTTGTTGTATATATAACTATAAATATTTACTTTACTGGATTTGTTTACCAGATATCATGGAGTAAGTTGATTGAACAACTTACATTTATATTGGCCACTGCCTTTTTGCACGCAAGTTTTTTTCTTCTTTTTCGTGAAAACATCAAAAATCTCTTTGTTGTTTAAATACATTGCTAAAAATAGCCATGGAGCAAGGTTCATGTACATGCTTTGGGATAGGCTAACCCTGCACACCCGTGGCAACTATCCTGACTGCCAATGGCAGGGAGAAGCCAAACTCATGCGACAACCGCCATTTCGTGACATAGATAGTAATCAACTGACCTCTACAATTGCATGCCTCAGTGTTACAATGTCTTATCTTCTGTAAAAATTGGATGCCACTCCCTCCGTTTTTATTTAGTTCGCGTTCTGGGTTTAGTCAAAGTCAAACTTTATTGAGTTTGACCAAATAGTTTAGAAAAAATACTAAAATGTACAATGTAAAATTCACATTATTAGAATTATCATAAATTATACCTTCATAATATATGCATTTGGTATTATGGATGTTCATATTTTTTCTTATATTTTCAGTCAAACTTGACAAAATTTGACTTTGACCAAACCCAGAACACGAACTAAATAAAAACGGAGGGAGTACCTTCTGAAACAATTTCTTTTAACATTAATTATAGATGCACCGTGAGTGCTATCAAGAGACATTGGGGGCACGTTTGGTTCATTAGCTTCCCTTTCTTGCTAGGATAGGTTTAACTAGCCGATTTGAGCTAGAGCCCGTAGGAGCAAAACTTGTTGCAACATGGCCTATGGCCTCTCGTAAGAAAACAAGTATGGAAACGGTGCATGGTGAACCACGACTCAGAACGAGGTAGGAGCAGAACTTGTTGTTTGATTACAACCTGCAACATGGCCTATGGCCTCTCGTAAGAAAACAAGTATGGAAACGGTGCATGGTGAACCACGACTCAGAACGAGGTAGGAGCAGAACTTGTTGTTTGATTACAACCTGCAACATGGTCTATGGCTTCTCGTAAGAAAACATGCATGGAAACGGTGCATCGTGGACCACGACTCAGAACAAGGAAGTTAAGCTGCGGGTGCAGTACGAGAACATGCTCGAGTATTTGCATCTGTTCGTTTGCCAGCGTGGGCGAGCCAAATCGGCTCTCCTCTGTGAGCAAGGAATTTGCAGAGGTGGATGCTAAATTGCCATCTCAAGCTAGTTTCTCTTGTCCATTCTTAATTTCTATCCTTGCTCAGCTAGGCTAGTTTAATTCTTGCCTCTGATCCAAACGCTGTCTTGAAGTCCTAGAAGAAAGCGGGATTGTTTTTGGCACCTCTGCCAGCCGAGCCCATTAAAACCTCGTCTATAAGACTCATCTGCACCGGGAGGCGCTCCCTGCGAAACCTCTGTAGCACCTGCTCTTGAAACTAGTCGATCGGAGGAGTGGCCAACACACATAGTTAGTATGTACACATGGTTACCAAATTCTTGACACGACAATAGTGGATAATATTCGGTAATGGTGCACCAATGCATGCAAGCAGCAATAAGGCCTAAACTGCTTCATTTAAAATCATTTTAGCTGTTGAGGCCTACATGGTTAGGTTGGGGTCTAACAAAACAAATCCGGAAAGGGTCGGGCAATATATGACAATCTCGAGTATCATTGAAATTTAGCTGTTGAGGCCTAAATAATTTGTTGAGGCAATATCTTAGCTACCTCTAGGTTGTCAAACTCAAGTATGGTCCTATTTCCTTAGATTCTCAAGCTTCGTCAAATAAGGAAACAAATTGTGATGAAACTGCACTATAACCTCAGCTCACAATATCTGCTGCAATTCGACTGCAGCAACTAGACAACCTTGATGATATCCTAGCAAGTTCAGTTTTAATGATGGTATAACTTTCTGTGCAGTAGGTAGGTTTAGGCTGGATTGGCTTGATATGCCGTTGATGTTTTGCAGCTTGTATTCTGGCCATGTGGCTACTCGTGACTCCGATCACACGCTTCGTACTAACACTGGGTTGTGCATATATAGGCATTTTATAAATAAGCAGTGAATTCTAATGTTAAGCGAACAGGTATTGTGGGAACAAATTTGTCGCTAGATTCCTTTCCCAATTTTGTGTTTCCTTCTTTTTCTGTTTAGATGTTTCCTCTATATTAATAATACTTCCGCCGTAGCATAAGATGTTATTACAACTAATAGAGGAGTAGATTGTAATAACTAATAACATCTTATATTATGGCCAGAGAGAGTACTTAAATATCTGCATTGTTGCAATATGTTTACAATGTTATAGTCTTGATCCAACATAAATGATGGTCCAGATTTCTTTCCAGTTCCACGTTTGTATATGCTTTCCTCAGGTTAGATACCTTGTATGCATTTTTTGTTAAGTTTCTTAGTTAACCTACACATTATAATATATTTTAATAAGTGCAGCGCTATAAGCTGGACTCGCCATATTTGATGGTTTAGATATTTTTGTATCTACTCCGCTAGCCCCTTAGGGTGGATGCGAGAGCACCTTTAAACAGTGTTTATCACTCACATTGGCTAACGTTGGACTATTCTGCAGGTAGCAGACGGAATATTGCTGCTTGCTTGAAGGATGTGGAAGAAATATCTAAAGGTTTGCTCGTCTTGCCTGTTTCATATTTAATTCAAGTGTGCTCTGGGCTGTTTGGTTGGGCCTTTTCGCCTTTGGCTTATAAGCCGCAAAAACACCTAAATAGCTGTTGGCTTTGTCTTTTGGCTTTATACTGGATATCGTTACATGATGGTATAAGCCAAAAGCCAAAATCAAAAGCACCTATATAGGTGTTTTTTTGGCTAATAAGCCAAAAGCTAAAATTAAGCCTAACCAAACACCCGTGTGTAGTTGTGTATGTCTGCAAAGGCAAATGAGACAGCAACCGTGTTTGCACTAGAAGCTGAGGAACTCTGATAAAATATCAGATCTTATTCATCCTTTTGGTGAACGCAAATGAGAACATTTTTGCTTTGTTTCATGTTGAATACTCGTTACAGGTTTTAAAATGTTGAAATCTTGCAGTTTATACATTTGAGTTGAACACTGGAAACCTTACTGCTACTTTTCTTTGGTTGGAAGTTTGTGATTGTTGTTGTGGACTGTGATTTTTGGTTCACCCTGAATAGCATCCTCGTATTTAAGAAGTTGTCCTATAACTGATTGGTTTTAATTGCAGTAATTTTGAAATGAATTCAGTTTAGTGTATAAGGCATAGACACATCGTGTAGGTAGCAAGTCTCTGTCCAACCATTGTTATTTTTGACGAGCGCTACCTTTCATTTATTAGAAGAAATGGCATAGCCATGAAAGGAATACAAGGATAGGGTGAGTACAACCAGTCGGCACCTAAGGATAAGATGTTGAGTACAACCTCTGAGGGCCACCCATGCCCAGTTGGCATCTGAAATATGGTTGGGTTTTGTGAACTTAACCTCCAAATAAAATGTAGGAAATGGATTTTGAACCTTCGGAGTAGCCTAGCAGCATTGGAGGTCTTATGTTCCTCCATGCCCGTTTGCAAGACTGATAAAAAACCCACACAATTTATGAACTTATCAAACAACTACGGCCCCCCCCCCCCCCCCCCCCCCCCCGCTGGTACAAAAAATCGTACTCCTGCTAGAGCCATCGTACCTGACATGTGGGGCCCACGCCATGCACTCATTTCTTAACCATATTGGATTTGCAAAGACGGCGTATCATTTTGCTTCCACGTGTTTGTATCTGTATAACATAGAATGTGGAGTAGCCTAATCTTTTTATAATACTAAGGCTGACTTCAGGGGGACCAGCAGGGGCCCTGCCCCCCCCCCCCCTAACACCATTGATTTGCTACTAAATTTATATGAACAGTGTGATTTTTGAAATTTTTGCTCTAATCGGCCCCCCCCTAACATGGGAAATTAAGCAATCCTGCATCCGCCGATGGCTGACTTTCCTTTCTTTCCTCCAGAGGCAGCAAAGCAGTTACCTGTTTCTCTGAAAGTCATCATAGACGAACCACAAGAAGGTTTGTTTTAGTTATCATTTATGCGGTGTTGGTAGCTAATGCTTAGAAGAATACTTCGTATTGTGATCTTTAAGTTGTAAACCTTAGATAGAACTAATGGACGTAAGTCTAATCTCCTTATAATACTAAGGCTGACTTTCCTTTCTTTCCTCCAGAGGCAGCAAAGCAGTTAACTGTTTATCTAAAACTTGTTGGTAGCTAATGCTTAGAAGAATAGTTCGTATTGTGATATATAAGTTGTCAACGTTAGATAGAACTAATGGTATGTTAGTCTAATCTCTTTATAATACTAAGGCCGACTTACCTTTCTTTCCTTCAGAGGCAGCAAAGCAGTTACCTGTTTCTCTGAAAGTCATCATAGACGAACCACAAGAAGGTTTGTTTTAGTAATCATTTATGATGTGCTGGTAGCCAATGCTTAGAAGAATATTTATTCCTTTTTTCCCTTTGATTGTCTTGTATTTGGTAGGTTCGCCTGTTCTCATTTGTAATAGTAAGACTAGGGCTGGAATTCGAGCTGAGCCGAGCCAACTTTGCTCGACTCGTTCGAGCTCTTTTATAATACTAAGGCCAACTTACCTTTCTTACTTCCAGAGGCAGCAAAGCAGTTACCCGTTTCTCTGAAAGTCATCTTACACGAACCACGAGAAGGTTTGTTTTAGTAATCATTTATGATGTGCTGGTAGCTAATTCTTAGCTAATTTTCAGAAGAATATTTATTTCTTTTTTACCTTTGATTGTCTTGTATTTAGTAGGTTGCCTGTTCTCATTTGTAATAGTATGAGTCACTAGGGCTGGAATTCGAGCTGAGCCGAGCCAAGTTGGCTCGACTCGTTCGAGCTCGTTAAAACGACGAGTTAGCTCGCCTTGGCTCGTTAACATAACGAGCTCAGATTTAAATCTCATCTCGACTTGGTGAGCTGGCGAGTTAGCTTATTTAGCTCAAGTGTACGGACGTCGGACAGGAGCGTATATTTTTTTTGAAGGAAGACAGGAGCGTATGTGAAAAAATAGTGATTCTTCTAATAATTCAGAACTAAAAAAACGATAGTCCTTGCACTATTCCACACCTGTACCCAGAGGGTAGATTAATGGTAAAAGATAGCAGTTCTACACCTTTATAGGTGCAAAAAATATTGGCAGCTTGACACTCATATATTGAAATTTCAGACTCTGCAAGTGAACGAGCTAAATGAGTAGCTTGTAAACTTGGCTCGTTTAGCTTGGTCCACAACAATCTCAAATCCAAAACTCGGCTCGACTTGTTAGACACCGAGTTTGAGCCGAGTTGAGCCGACTCACGAGCCACTCATTTAGCTCGCGAGTTTTGAGTTTTAATTCCAATCCTAAGTAAGACTTATTTGCTCATTTTTTCCATATCAGTTAGGATGTTTAGGTAGCTAATGCTTAGAAGAAGATTTCCTCCTGTCGCATTTTTGCCAATTTTCCATTGAAGGTGCAGTTTTTTATTTAGCAGTGTTATTGGAGCCTTGTTCTAATCACGTGTTTCCTGTTTGTGTTCACTCTGTTTAAAAATCCTATTCTGCCCCTCTTAAACATTAGTGTTTTCCAATAAATAAGCACTAGTTTGTACTGGATGGATTTGGTCTGTTTCTCTTCTTAACTAAGACCTGCTTACTTTCTTGTCTCCAGATGCAACAGAACAATTGGATGATTCTTTGGAAGTTGTTGTAGAGGAATCACAAGAAGGTTTGTCTAGTACTCAGTTATGATATTTTTTGGCTAGCCAATGTTTAGAAGAATAATGGCCTTATTTCTTCCTCCGTTTATCTTCTGGGTTTGTGCCGATTTTCCAAGGTGCACTTCATGAGTTGTTTTCATAGTGCTGAGTTTGAATTTGTTTTTACCATGTTTTATATCCCTTAGGGTTCTTTTCCATGTATGTATTTGCTATTCGTGACCTCTGCTTTTCTACCTTAAAATAATTCGTTGCTTAAGTCTTTACTTATTACTATTAGATGAAACTTTCTAACATAAAGACCTACTTGCTTTTCTTTTCTCAGGTGTAACACAGCAAGTAGCTGATTCTTCGGAAGTCGGTATAAATGAATCCCCAGAAGGTTTGTCTTTGGTTATGAGATATAGGTTTTCTGGTAGCTCATGTTTAAGAAAACAACTACACCCTTATTTTCCTTTGTTTATCCTACATATTTAGTTGTTGACTAACTGCCATCCATGGTCTACTTGCATTCTTCTGTCTGTGTCCAGGTGCATCTTTGCGACATGATGCTGCTTGTGAAGTTGCTTTTGAAGGTACTCTACAGCGATCCTGTCTTTCCTCACTTGCATCTTTTGAATTTGTAGTAGTCATTGCCAAGTTTATATTCTTATGGACTGCGCTGCAAGCATATCTGTCTATACTTCTATGCTGCTATCTGCAAGTGAAGTGGCAACTCAGTACTGGTTCGGTGCTAAGAGTAGTAAATTACTTCAATATTGAACAAATGCTACTATGCTGCACATACCACCTTTTTAGCTTCTACTTCAGCTCGTGAGGTGTTAGCATTATATATGTCCCTTAAAGATACTTCTAGTTGACGGGGCAAAGCAAAACCACATTAAGAAATAGTGCATCTCAACAACGGCACTACTTTCTTGTGTGTAACATGCTGATATAATGTGTATAAATTAGCATATTCACATGTGAGTGTAGTCTATGCGCTTCTGAAGATTGGTGGTTATGTCTGTTATGAGCTGTCCTCTGGTTGTACCCTTATTTATCTTATGTCATGAATACTGATTTATTGACTGCATACAATTGCTATTGTTCGATTTTGATCTATGTCTATCCATGTTGATCCACACAGCTGGCGGTAAAGCACTATGTAATGGTGGCACTGCTACTCCTGAAATGTATACTCCACTGCACAACTGTCAAGGTTTCCTACTCACCCTCTCGCTAATTACGAGCCTGTTAACTTTCTGGAGTTTTTTTTGCTTCATATTGAGATCCATTTTTCATCATTTTATAGGTTTGGGCCCACTATAATGCACTATAATTAGATGGTGGTGCATTATGAAAAGAAATACTTCTCATTTAGCTTGCATTTTTAGCTGTTCATTATACATAATGGATCTACCTCACCATATAATGCACTGAAATACTATACTTAAACCTGTGACAGTTATTGCTTTTCTACTTGCTTCCCCTTCTCCCAGTAAAAATAATCTTGTGAAGTTAACGCAGATGGTGGCACAACTCAACTCATTAATATAGACAATGGCAAGGATGAAAATGGCTCTAGGCATCCCGTTGGTGGTGACAAAGAGGTCATCAATCTGGACAGCGATGACGATGAGGATCTTCACATGGACCAGCGTGAGCCAGAACGGTTAACACGTGGTGCACCTGAAGCCACGAACGGGATCGCTGCACAAACACATCATGCCCTGGAAGCGGTCGATCGGCAGTATATGCATCATGCCCCTGAAGTCTCCAATGGGATTGCTGTGCATACATGTGATGCCCTGGAAGCTGTCAATGGGGTCACCGTACCTACAGTTTGTGCTTCCAAAAATCTGGACGGAGTCACCGCGCCTGCACGCGGTACTTCACGAGCCATGACTGAGAACGTGGTGCCTTCTCCCATAATCGTGAATGGGACCACCGAGTCTGAAAAGATGTGGCATTACATTGATCCTACGGGAACAGAGCAAGGGCCACTCTCAATGGATCATTTGCGGAAATGGCAGAAAGCCGGCTACTTCCCTCAGGACTTCCGCGTGTGGAGAACAGGGCATTCAAAGAGGAAAGCCATTAAGCTTGTAGATGCCATGCGGATGATGTTCTAAGTGCGGCGGCCCCTTCGCGTTGCATTATGCTTGGAAAACCTTGGGCTTGCAAGGTGGGGGATATGATTTTGTTCGCTGCTCTGCCCAACTGTAGCTGAACCGGGGATCAGTAAAGTTAAAGTTACTGCAGATATTTAGTGGGTAGAAGATGGTCTTAGAGTGGAATTATCATTTCTTCTTTTTATCTTTTAATGTACAGCCAACCAACTCTTTGCTCCTCTCAATCTTCAGCACAAGATAGCCATTTTTAGGAGATGCTGATGTCAATATGATACTCCCTCCGTCCTTAAAAGTGGATGTATCTAGACATGTTTCATGTATAGATACATCCACTTTTAGGCAAACTTGAGACTATTTTTGGACGGAGGGAGTATCAACGAAAGAAATGTGTTAAATCAGATAGCATTGAGATTCTGATTTGTCTTGTCAGTGTAGATTGGATCTTAATAGCAACAGTTAGGGCCTATTTGATTCATGGTCACACTTTGTTGAACCAAATTTTTGACTCTTCACGGCAAAAGTGATGTTCATTTACAGGGTTATCACACTCGTCATGCATCTCTCTGTCCTATTTTCTTTCCACATTTGCAACAAACTTATTATGGCTGCAGGTACTACCTTGCCGAACTTAGTTTTCACCAAGTGTTTTTCACATGACAGCAATGTTTTCATATAGCATTTCTAAGTATTGTTGCTTCGAAATAAAATAAAATCTCAAAATTCCTTGATTTGTGCTTTAAAATGTCTTCAGATAGTATATAGATAATGCACTGTTAGAGTGCTAGTTATGCCCATGCTTGTGCTGACATACGTTGGATTTCAAGTAATCAGTGCAAAATAAGGGCTGAGATAGCGACATGGCATCCCTTTGCCATCCGATAAGCATCCAACGAGCTAACTATGCATCTTCAGGCGCCCATTCCAGCCCATCCGAAGGAAGGGGCCGCGACTTTCAGAAGATGATTATCGCTATAAAGTCTTAGAGGATTCTCTTTTACCAACTAGGCTTATCATAAAGCAGGAAAACATCTAAATCATATTCTGTAGAGTCCATCCAGCATCTTAGCAATAATAGATAATTTTATGTACTTCAATCAAGCAAACATTTTCCATCTATTTTTTTTCTCTATTCAGTGCATTGTATGGCGGAGGTTCATGCCAGCCTTGTATGGGTATTATATGATCCACTTGTGTCACTGTTATCTGGATACTGTGATGATATTATGTTCAGAATGATGTCCATCTTCCTGAGAAACTGTCTCGACAGCTCCCCAAACACGCCTAATTAAGCTAACAATAATCTCAGATGGAAGAAAACAGTTGGCACAGCTAGAAGCAGTTCCAGCAGCAGCCAGCAATCCAGCATCAATCTTCTTCCAGAAAAGAAAAACCAGGACACCTCCAATCAGGACGCACACACAGATCACGCTGAAACCTGTCTGTGTGCCAGGAATCAGGGGACACAAATATATATGCACCTGCTCCGTCAGACTGTCACATGTAGTTTAGTATTCACTAACAATGGTCCACTAATCAACGCAATTATCCTAATCCGATGTGCTCATCCAGGCATGCAAGTAGGCAGAAATACGAAATAAACAAAGCCATGGAAGCTTCGGGAGCTCCAGATCGTGTATACAATAATGCAGAACTGAGGTCATGGAGTTAGGTCAGCAACCGCTTTCGTTCGAGAGACGAAATCAGGCGCCATTAGTTTTCTCTCGATCAGTAGTGCCGACTGAGCGATGAGGAGACAGCCTGGGTGATTGCAATAAACTAACCGGGGGATGATGCTTGCGCTGCTATCACCTTTGGAAGCCTCGAGCGATCAGATTTAAACAAGTACTCCCTCCGTTCGGAAAAGGATGTCACAAAAATGGTCTATCTATAGTTTATTTTTGTGACATCCTTTTCCGAACGGAGGGAGTACATTGTAAAGTAGATTAGGCGGTAGGTTAATGTATCTCTGTATATTCAGGATCACGAAACATCATGAAAGCAGCCAGTAAACAATGTATATATTCCCCACCATGCATACGTAAACATGCCGTCTGTCGACAAGGGATGCAAGCATGGATCATCAATTCATCATGCCAACGTGTTTCTTCATATATTTCTCTTTGGAACGTATGAATTTACAAACAAAAAACTAGCACTTCTTTCGACAGGAGTTCTAAAAATGCCAAATCTGATTGTTGCACAAAAGTTCGTACTTCTATCGCATGAAAGTCGAAGTATATACTTTAGTCGATACAAAGTCCCTTTTTTCGAAGATCCACTATGACAATAAAAAGATATCTACATATCTGACCAGATCAATCAAGAATATGCCAATCTGATAAATCTATCTAAATGGGTTTATTATAGGATGACCCGATCCGGTACAAAATTGAGCTTTTGATAAGTCCATCAGTAGCGGAAACTATGGTATCCATTTTTTTTTGCATTCAAGTATCTATTAGAAGACTACAAAGAGTTCGAAACAAAGACACCCAACCCTCCGACACCACCCCTAGCGCCGCCACCACCAGACCCCTCCTCTGCGTCCTTCGTTGTTGTTACCGCCGACCTCTATCGTAGTGGCCTGCATGCGATTCAACTATCGTTTGCGGATAGATAGAGTAAATCTAATGCGAGGCATAAACTGCTATTGTAACCTATATACTGAGATCCATTGCTCCTTAAATGATTATGAACTGATCGTGTGTCAGTTAGAGCCACTTTATCTATGTGTAATGGTTAGCCATGCTTAGCTCCATGTCACGAACTAAAGCAGTAATTGACCTATTATGACGCTTCCTCCTGCCAAAATTATGATGCATATATTTTTTTGTCAGAGTCAAACTTTGTGAAGTTTGACTAAGTATATACAAAACTGTGTGAACATATAGAATACCATGTACATATAATATGAAAATAAATTTCATGTTGATTCCAATATATCGATTTATATTGTAGGTATTTTTATTTTTATCGATATAATTGGTCAAATTTACAAAGATTGACCTTGATATAAATCTATATGCAACATATTTTTGCAGGAGGGAGTAGGATGATGTGAAAGATTGTGGATGTGTGTGAAACCTTCTTAAAGGTTCAGATGAGAGGTCACATTGGGAATGTGGTGTGTTGTTTCATTTTCACCACCTCTAGGAACAGACTCCTCGTATCTTGACCCAATATTGAGCACACAACCACACGTGGAGCTCTGTGAATCTCATCACTCGTTACCTTATCTAGACTTATCCATGTGTCACGTAGTTTGGGATATTTATAGTTCATATGCATGAGGAGTATGTGAAAAGTTGCATCACATATAGAAACATGCTCGAGCCAAGTGTTCGGGAGACTTGAGCCCCTCCGCTCAACAATGGGACCGAATAAAAAAAAGATGGGTCTTATACGATTACAGAACGAGCATTGAGTGACACATGGACTATGTCGAAAGTAAGGTAAAGCTCATGGTCAATCGCCCTAACTCTGTCGGCATGTGTATGCAAAGTTGTACACCTTAGCGGGGTTTAATATTTTCGAGAAGTTGTGTCGACGGTTATGCACAACATGGGATGGGCGCCTGATCGTAGAGAACGATAACATGATCGTAAAACTTGATAACTAAGGACATGTTTGGTTTGAATGATTTTTACAGGAAAAGTACAGGATTCCTCTTCCTGTAGGAATTGGTACAATATTTTTGGAATTAGGCGTAGGAAAACTGAAGGAAAGTTTCCTTCAATGTCGGTTTCACAGGAAAATCACAGGAAATCAAACATGGGCTCTCACCTCTTTTGTGATCCTTTCATGTATTTTGCATTCCTATGTGTTGCATTTGGTTTCCTTTCATGTTCTTGCGATTTCTCTATTCGTATGTTTTTATTATACTACATTTCAAACAGGACCTAAGTGCGCATAGGATTGTTTTATCGGGGTAGATCGAGCGCATGTAAATAGGTCTCCACGTCCTAGTCTCGTGAAGAAAAAGTCCACAACCTGGACGTGAGGGAGAGTGATAGAAGATGTAATATATTACACTAGCCAATTATCATAAAAGTACAAACTGATGGAAAGGCTCGTGTAATATATTATATTTTCTAACAGTGTTTACCTCCAACCCAACTCGTCCATAATGCATGCATGTTATAAAGTGCACGAGAGAGGTAGGGAACTTGGGGTCTAAGTTATTGTAAATAACATTGGGGTTTATTTTTCTTTTTTGAAGAAAAAAAGCACTTGTCCTACATACATTTTTATTGATTTAAAGTTTTTAATACAATAGGGAAGAAAAGCCTAGCAGCTTGGGCTTCAAGTTATGACTAATCGTATTGACCGAGAGTGTAATTTATTGTTGATGTGTTCTGTGCTTCATGTTGTTGATGTGAAATTATCCAAGTCAGATTTACGGTCCGACACGACACCACAAGAAAAAAATAGACTGGCGAACGGAATTGTGCTACCGCGGGCGAACAGGCGCCCGCCAGCGATGTATATGCCAGTGGTAGTTGCTACCGCTGGCGGACAGAGCGTTGTTCGCCAGCGTAGCGTGTATGTCTCTGGCGGGCCCTGATGTCTGCCAGCGGTAACGGAGCCCGCCCGCCAGCAGTAGTCGTCAGCGAATATGGCTGGTTTGGTGCTATACGCCAACAGTAGTCGTCCCTGTCCGCCAGCGGTATAATTTTGTGGAATTATTTTTTTCTAGAAAATCATATTCTAGCAGTATATCTAGTATAAATACAGTATATTCAGGTACAGTTGACCAAAACAATAGAAATACACAATTCCACATACAAATGACCAAATTGTTGGTTCATCCCATGCATTACAAACCAAAATAGCCAAGTGACCAAAAGTTGTCATACACGAATACATCTCGATGGAGTCATACACGTAACTTTTCAAAAGCAAATAATGTCATCTAAACCACAATCATGTACAAGAGAATGACAATGACGATGAGCAAGAAGGGGATCACGATGAAGTTGGACTTCATCCGGTTCTTCCTCTCTTCCGCAAGCAGGTGGTTCAAGTACCTAGCTTCCGCCTCCGCTTTACTCTTGTAGCCCTTGTAGTTGTTGCCCTTGAACTTGTTCACTTGCTTCCGATAGTCTTCTCACTCGTCATAGACTCCTAGAACCCTACCTTCGTACACCACATACCACTTCTTCATCTCTCTGCACACAAAAGTAAGAGTTTTATAAGGAAAAAAGATAATAGTTAAATGGTGCACACAAATCAAATAATAGTTATGGGTGCCTCATATATACTTTTAGATTGGACACACAAATTTCAGAGATCGAGCAAGCGAGCCAAGTAGGATGCACAAGATATGTACTCGTGCATATCACAAGGCTCGCTAGCACCATAACTGGATCACACGGTGTCACAACATTTTAATCATCAGCATTCTCGAAGAAAGACCAAAGCAAACGAAAATAATTCAGATTTGTGCCTCATATTTAGGTCGGACACACACAAGCAACCCTGATAGCTCTATTGAGCCAAGTAGGATGCACACAGCTTATACTTGTGCATATCACAAGGCTCAACAGACTATCAGGGTATCACGAAGTGGGTCACAACATTTTTAATCATCGACATTTTAAAAACAAACACAGATTACAGAGATGGTGCCTCATACTTAGAAGTGACACACACAGATTACAGAGATGGAGCCAGCGAGCAGAGTAGGATGCACAAGATGTGTGTACTCGTGCATATCACAAGGCTCGCTAGCACCATCCCTGGATCACACGGTGTCACAACATTTTAATCATCGGCATTCTAGAAAAATACAAAACTATAAACAAGAATGATTTGGAACATGTCTGGAATAATTAAAAGCAACATAATTAACTAAGCAACATAGTACAAACACAAGTTCATCGATCGTACTAAATAGACAACACATCGTCGATCACTGATTCTTGCTCACCTTCTTCTACATCATCGGCGGGAATGGCCTGTCATCACCCGCCATTGTTATGCGCATTTCTATCTCCTCGTTAGGTGCTGGTACATCGCCGAAGTGGAACCACCTGGCTTGATCTGAGACGTCACGGCAGATGATTCGCGCAATTCGCTCATGGATGCGACGGAACTCTTCTCTGATTTCATCATCAGTGGACTCCGCCATGATCTTGCACCATTTGTTGAGATTAGACGGAAATTATTCTCGTTATTGATCCTTTAAGAACTCCCGCATCTGAAGGATGAGAAACCATGCCTCCATCCTACTGCATGGATCCTGCTTGATGCAGGGGAAGTACAGACTGTGCGAGAATTCAAACTTTCATTTATGTTTCTTTGTAGTTATCATCGGCCGCCCCTTAAGATGTAGGCATTGAGAGTATCATTCAGAACAGCCATGATGTCGGTGAGTCCTTACTATCATTCTCCCCATAACGATTCCCGCTATCGAGATACACGGCAGTCGACTTTTGGAGGTCCAGAAGGATGAGGGTGCCATGTCGGTTGATACGTCTCAAACGTATCTATAAGTTTTGATGTTCCATGCTTGTTCTATATCAATATCACATGTTTTATATGCACTTTATATCATATTATGACATTTATTGGACTAACCTATTAACAAGATGCCACAGTGCCAGTTTCTGTTTATTATGTCTGTGTATTGCAGAAAAGGTTCAAAACCAAATTGCTCGAAAAAATCCTGAAAAATTACAGAAATTCTATTTCGCCAGAAGACCCACGGAGCCAGAAGGGCAAGTCCAGCGGAGGCCCACAGCCTCCACACCATGCCTCCGCGCGGCCTAGAGGGGGGCGGTGCCGGGGGGTGGTGTGGACGGCTCGTGCACCCCCTCGCGTTGCCCTTTGGCCTATATATTGCTCCTACCCCAAAAACCCTAAAAGGATCGACGATTTCTCCAGAAGAGTTCTGTAGCTCCGCCGCCACCAAAAACCCTAATTCGGGGGACATAACTCTCTGTTTTGGCACCCTGTCGGGACGGGGAATTGCCCCCGGAGCCATCTCCATCGACGCCACCGCCATCTTCATCACCGTTGCTGCCTCCCATGATGAAGAGGGAGTAGTTCTTCATCGAGGCTGAGGGCTCTACCGGTAGCTATGTGGTTTATCTCTCTCTCCCATGGTGTGATCTTTATGTGATCATGAGCTTTGTAATCTAGTTGAATCCATAGATGTTACTCTTCATTATCTTATGATTATGCTACTCAAAGTGGTTTTATTAATGTAAACTCCGGAGTCACCTTTGTCCCACTGTGCGAAATTGACAGTGTGCGCACCGTGTGTGGCTCTTAGGCTAAAGATTACAGGAATACTTATCATGAGTTATTATTTGTGTTGGATGTCTCTATGAAATTGTGGTGTTTGTCGAGTACTATTTTAGGGCGCTCAAGTGACAGTGTGGGGTTCCCTACATGTGGAATGCGACTTTTTTTGAAGGAAACACTCACGCTTTATTGATTCATAACCAAGTTTGTACAATCAGCTTGAAGGCTGTGACTAAGAAAAACTGGCCGGTCCAGCCATTCCTCATCTACCCCATTATCACAAGCAAAACGGGCACACTCATGTGCAACTGAATTGGCTGACCGACTAGCAAAACTAAAATCAAAAAACTCAAAAGAAGAAACTAGCTCACTAACTTCACTCAGAATTGGTGCTATAACAGATCGCTGTGTCTTCCGCTCCTTCCATAGCCGCACCAGTTCCTCACAATCGGTCTCACATGTTATTTTTGAAAAACCCCGTTGCTTGGCGAAGCTGACCGCATCCCTGAAAGCCAAGGCCTCGATGGTCAAGGGCTCCACAATGCCTTGATAGATTCTGCACCATGCCCCCCTAAAACCAACTTCTTCCCTCGCCACACCTCCTCCAGCAGCAAAACCCTGCTCACTCCTAACTGCACCATCAGAGTTCAATTTAATGACTCCCGGCGCTGGTCCATGGCATGTACACGGAGGCCTGCTCAACTTCTCCTTCTTATCCTTCTTGTTCTCTAGATAAGACATTGTTTCAGCTATTGTTTCCACTGTTTTGCTTGGAACATACCCCACATCATCATGTCTCCATCTATTCCTCGAATCCCAAATGGCCGACATGATAGAAATCATCCTTTCTCGCTCCCGTTAGTAAACATGGGATCACATAAGATGTCCATCATCCATGTATCAGGGTGCAGCCTTGGTATTTTCATATGCAATATCTCCCGGGCAGCCTTCCAAAATTGAATCGCATGCCCACACTCCAACATAGCATGAAATAACGTTTCAGAAGCTGAATTACACACCGCACAAGTACTATTGACTCTGACATGACGCCTGGTGAGGGTCGCGTAATCTGGCAAAATGCCTTTGAGAACCCGCCACCAAAAACTCGTACTTTCGGTAGAACATCCAGCTTCCATAATCTCTTCCATTTATCCCCCTCTCCCGAGCAAACCCCCAACATTATCGTTGAGTGCCAAAATTCCTTCCTTCTCTGCTAGGATAGCTCGATAAGCAGACCACACCGTGTATATGCCCGTCCTTTCATGATGCCATGCTATCCAGTCTTCGCCACCACTGCGACAAAGTGGAATCTGAAGAATTGAGTCTGCATCTGGCCCCACAAAGATCGACCGGACCAGCTCCACTCTCCACTGATGTAAGTCCTGATCAATAAGTTCGGATACCCATTCTTTGTCTGTATTGATCAACCTCCTCATCGGGCTCCTGGCATTCAAACCAGGTATCCACTTGTCCCTCCAAATAGACACCGTGGCACCATCTCCTACTCGTTTTACCAAACCTGCATTCAGTGCTTGTCGACCAGCAAGTATTGCCCTCCATGTTTTTGAAGCTGTGCTTGGCGGTCTGATCGTCATAAAATCCCCATTTGGGTAATACCTGCTTCGCAGCACTTGAGCACATAAAGATTGTGGCTGTGTCAACAACCTCCATCCCTGCTTCCCCAGGAGAGCAAGATTGAAAAGTTCGAGGTCACGAAAACCCAAGCCACCAGAACTCTTTGGCCTAGCTAATTTATCCCAAGCTAGCCAATGCATTGACTTCTTGTCCAATGAGCCACCCCACCAGAATCTTGCAAAATGAGAGATAATCTTCTGAATCGATCCCTTTGAGAGTTGAAAACAACTCATACTGTATGTGGACATGGCTTGGAGAACCGGCTTAATCATGACTTCTTTTCCCGCATAAGACATCAGTCTATCCCATCCAGCGATTTTGCTCCGTATGCGGTCACAAAAATAGTCAAAATCCTCATTCGTGAGACATCCCACGGCTGTTGGCAAGCCAAGGTATTTCTCACTAAAAGCTTCGATCATAATATCCAACTCCTGCTTCACCAGATTCCTTGTAGAATCAAGAATACCTGAACTGAAGAATATAGAGCTTTTTTCCCTATTCACCATTTGACCAGATGCTTCATTGTACATTTGTAGGATTGTATTTAACCTCCCAGCTCCTTGTACTGACGCATCAATAAAGATGAGACTATCATCTACAAAAAGCAAATGAGTAATCCATGGTGAGCGATGACATACTCTGATGCCACGATCAACAAAGCCTCATGTATAATTATTCAGAAGAGCAGTCAATCCTTCTGCACACATCAAGAACAAATAGGGCGAAACTGGATCCCCCTGCCGAATGCCTCGAGTAGGGAAGAACTGTGGCAGCAGCTCTGATGGGGGGACAATAACCCGGTAGGTCCATGAAGAGGGAAGCATGACCCGCCAGGCACGAGGCCCGGTCAGGCCAGCTAACCATCAGTATGGGCCGGTTATGTTGATGGGCCAGAGGCTTTGGCGGTAACCCGGTTCAGGAAGGGAAGTTTCTAGAAGACCAGAGGCGGTTCGGGACTTGGAGGACACGAAGGCTAGAAGAGCTAGAGTAGGACTCCGAGTCTGGGTAGAGCCCGGGTTCGTATTGTAAAGTGCCAGGAGACCCGGTCGTCTATATAGACCGGCCCTGAGCCCTAGTTGGGGGAGAACTTTTACGATCCAAGCTTAAGCGAGAGAACCATCGAGAGAAACTCACCTTGTAACCTAGATCGAGATCCGGCTATGTTGTCGTAGCCGGGTTATCGAGATCGAGATCAATAACAAGATAGCAGGAAGTAGGTCTTTATCTCCAATGGAGAGGCCGAACCTGGGTAAATCCTTTGTCCCTACAATGCTAAACAATCTCCCAGACACTAGAGTCGTCTTGCCCATAATCTCAAGCTACCCCAAGGTAGCATCTGCCGTGTTATCTACCCCACGACAGTTGGCGCCGTCTGTGGGAAACGCGTCCAAAGGTGTCACCATCATGGGAGAAGCAAAGCAAGGAGTGGAGAATTTTGTTTTTGGCGAGATTACTCTCAACTCGCAAGGAGAGCCCATCGTCGACGATTCTGGCTGGGGGCCGGAATCGATCTACTTGAATCAGGTGATGTTATTCCAATTGGCAAGTTCCATGTTTTTATTGGTATGGTACGCAACTAGATCAGTATTCAAAAGAGAAAAGTGCGCTTCATTCCACAACTTATCATAGTAAGAGTCGCCACGGTGAGAACCCGCCATTGGCCGGCTTGCCGCGGCACAGCAGCAAAACCCGCCCCAGCAGAACCCGCCTCAGCAGCACCAACCCGCCCCTGCAATTTCAGTGGCTCAGCAGATTGTCAATAGATCACGAGCAAGGAGAAGTGCAGCCAATGCAAACCCGGCAGCACCTGTGGCTGGAGCACCACAAGGAGTACCGGGTCCGCGCCAGCAGCATCTGCAAGCTCGCCTGGTAACAATAATTTTTTAGCAAGTTCTTCTACTTTAGCCGGGCCAAAGTGTCTTTCAGATGCCATTAGAGCGGAGCCTTTTCCTGAGAAGTTTAAGGAGCCAAGCAAGATCACAAATTACGAGCCAGGCACGGATCCTGCAAGTTGGTTGAGTAGCTATGAGATGACGATGTGTATACGCAATGCCACGGAGAACGTTTGTGCAAAGTACATGTATTTAATGATGAGTGATGGAGCAGCAAAGTTGTGGTTCAAGAATCTGCCCGAGAAGTCTATCAATTCTTGGATGAGTTGAAGACAATTTTTATCAAGCACTTTCAGGGTACGTGCAAGCGATTGTTTTCTATTGAAGATCTTGATCGTTGTGTACAGAGGAAAGGCGAGTCAGCGCGTCACTGGATGGGCCGGGTCACGGAGATCCTGCACTCCTCATCTGGTATGAGCCCAAGGACGCAATTTCATCAATGGAGAAAACTTGCAAGTACGCTCCCTTGGTCCAGAAGCTGGGTCGCATGAAAGAGGGGCACCGGGTTAAGCCCGTTACTATGGCAGAGCTGATGGATGCGTGCAACAGACACGCAGCCACGGACAAGACCCAGGATGATAGTGAGGAAGAAAAAGGGAAATGTACTGCGAATAATGGAGGAAGGAACAACAATGGCTCGGGAAACAATAACAACAACAATCAGAATCAGCATAAGCGTGGGCATCAGGAAGGGAATTCAGAGTTAGTGGCAAACGCAAATGCCGGGTTTCAGAGGCAAAGGATGGATGGGAATTATCAGGAAAATAGAGGTATCAGGAAAACAGAGGTTATCAGGAAAACAGAGGTTATCAGGGAAATAATGGGAATTACAGTGGTGGAAATAGTTATCAAGGATCACGTCCAATGAGCACTGAAGAGGCTTCAGGATGCCGTGTCCTCGTCATAGTAAGAATGGCAGACCCGCCAATCATTCATTGGCCCAGTGTGCCGATCTGAATAGGTGGAAAAACAACGAGGTTCAAAGAGCATTGCACGGAGCAAACAGAGGTGGAGGACCCGGCTCGGGTGCTAACCCGGCTTCGGGACCCTTAACTGGAGCAAACACAGTACCTACTGGTAATACTGGACACGGCCAAAATACAGGTAATCAGGGGGGATTCTCGAATCAGCTAAAGCAGCTTGGCCAGTATCACATATATACCAGTGGTGCGACCAAGAGAGAGCGAAAGGTAGTTAAAAGGGCGGTTAATACAGTTGCTGCAGGAGTTCCCAGGTATTTGAGGTGGTCAGAGCACACGATCACATGGAGTAGAGCAGATCACCCGAATGTTGTTGAGCACCCAGGTCTGGTAGCTTTAGTTGTGGCTCCCCAGGTGGATGGCTTTGAGTTAAAGAAGGTACTGATGGATGGTGGAAGTATATCAACATCTTATATTGGAGACATTTTTGCGTATGGGTCTCAAGGTATCACAGCTGCAAAAGACGTCAACAGTTTTTCATGGTATAGTTCCGGGAAATCAGCCATACCAGAGGGAAAAATTTCGCTGGAAGTTGCTTTTGGCGTCCATCGACAACTTCAGGTCAGAATGGCTCACGTTTGAGGTAGTAAAGTTCCAGAGCCCGTATCATGCATTGTTTGGAAGGCCGCTTATGCCAAGTTCATGGCCAGGCCGTGTTATGTGTATTTGCAGCTGAAGATACCAGG
This sequence comes from Poa pratensis, assembly GCA_947311845.1. Lineage (NCBI taxonomy): Eukaryota > Viridiplantae > Streptophyta > Magnoliopsida > Poales > Poaceae > Poa > Poa pratensis. Next base: position 10,271,870 of record CAMZMU010000071.1, read on the forward strand.
TCCCAAGGGATCATCACAGTTTATGGTAACAAAGAGATAGCGGCAGAATGTGACGAGGGAGATGCAGCCCTGGCAGAGCAAACTTGTGCTAGAGAGGAGTTGAAAGCTTACAGGTCTAATCTTGACCCGCGGACAACAAGGCACTCAAAAAACCAACAACAGAAGATGACAGGGCGAAGTTTAAAGCAGCAAAAGATACCAAAATGGTGGATTTTGTGCCTGGGGATTCCTCCAAGCAGTTCGCCATAGGACCAGCCTAACTGATAAATAGGAAAGCGCGCTCATCGAGTTCATCCGTGAGAATCGGATGTTTTTGCATGGACACCTAGTGACATGCCAGGCATTCCGACTGAACTCGCTGAGCACCGTTTACATGTTGATCCTAAGGCAAGACCGGTAAAACAAGGTTTGAGAAAGATGAATGCAGAAAGAAGAAAAGCTATAGGAGAGGAGATAGCCCGGTTATTGGAAGCCGGCTTTATCATGGAGGTTTTCCACCCAGAGTGGTTGGCTAACCCGGTTTTGGTTCTGAAGAAAATAACGAGTGGAGGATGTGCATCGATTTTACAAGTCTCAATAAAGCATTGTCCCAAGGATCCATTTGCACTACCGCGCATCGATCAAATCGTTGACGCAGTTGCAGGCAGCGAGCTCTTGTGTTTTCTGGACGTGTACTCAGGTTATCATCAGATCAAGCTTAACAGGCAGGATTGGGAAAAGACATCGTTCATCACGCCCTTTGGTGCTTTTTGTTACAAGACCATGACTTTTGGGTTGAAGAACGCGGGAGCAACTTATCAGAGGTGCATCCAAAACTGTTTTCACGATCAGATTGGGCGCAATGTGCATGCTTATGTAGATGATGTGGTGATCAAGTCAGAGAAAGCCGGGTCATTTATTGGTGTCCTTACAGAAACGTTCAAAAATTTGAGGAAGTACAAGATGAAGCTAAATCCTACAAAGTGCGTGTTTGGAGTTCCAGCGGGAAAATTGCTGGGTTTCATTGTGTCAGAGCGTGGAATCGAAGCAAACCCGAAAAAAATTAGAGCCATCCAAAGTTTGAAGAAACCAGAGGAATTGGCAGATGTTCAGAAGCTGACAGGTTGTGTGGCTGCGTTAAGCCAGTTTATATCCCGGCTCAGAGAGAAAGCAATACCTCTGTATAAGTTACTGAAGAAAACATACAACTTTGTGTGGGATCAGGAGGCAGATGAGGCATTTGAGGCTCTAAAGAAGCAATTGTCAGAAGCGCCAGTTCTGGCGGCCCTGGGTCCCAAGGAACCCATGTTGTTATACGTCGCTGCCGGGCCTCAGGCTGTGAGTGATGTGGTGGTGGTCGAGCGTAAGGAGGAAGGCAAAGAAAACCCGTTCAGAGGCCGGTTTATTATGTTAGTGAGTGTTATCAGAAGCAAAACAGCGCTATCCGCACTGGCAGAAACTAGTGTTTGGCGTGTTCATGGCAAGTAGAAAGTTGAAACCATATTTCCAGGAGCATCCAATTACGGTGGTCAGTTCAATACCCTTAGCAGATATTATCAGAAATTCAGAAGTTACAGGAAGAATTGCCAAGTGGGCAATAGAGATGGGGCCGTACCACATTGATTATGTGCCTCGCACAGCTATCAAGTCTCAAGCATTGGCTGATTTTCTTAATGATTGGACACAGTTGAGTGCGCCACCCCTTACCCCGGATTTCAAGCCTTGGGTCATGCACTTTGACGGGTCTAAACAAGCAAAAGGTTCAGGAGCTGGAGTCGTGTTAACTTCTCCCAAGGGCGACAAGTTGAGCTATGTTTGCAGATTCACTTTGATTGTTCTAACAATGTGGCAGAATATGAGGCCTTGTTGCATGGTTTGCGTATGGCAAAGGAGATGAACATCAAGCATATCAATTGTTATGGGGATTCAGATCTTGTGGCACAGCAAGTTTCAGGAACAGGGATAGAAAGGATGCAACGACGGCGGCTTACAGAAGAGAAGTGGACAGGGTAGCCGGGTTTTTCTCAGGCTGTCAGGTGGATCATATTGATCGCAGAAAAAATGATGCTGCAGATGCTTTATCAAGACTCGGCTCACGCCGAGAGCCGGTTCCACCTAATGTTTTCTTAGACGAGCTATGGACTCCATCAGTTAAGCCCCAGGGCGTGGAAGAGTTGGCGGGTCAGGAAGACCCGGATTCGCAGTTAGTAGCAGCAACTCATGAAATTCCAGAGTGGACAGAACCGTACTTGGCGTATCTTTTGCATGGAGAGTTGCCAGAACAAGAGGTTATATCCCGGCAAATTGTGCGCCGGGCTAAGGCTTACGTGGTTATTGATGGCGAGTTATATAAGAGAAGTGTCTCAGGAGTGTTTCAGAGATGTGTGTCTGGAAAGGAGGGCCGGCAAATTCTGAAAGAGATTCATGAGGGAGATTGTGGTCATCATGCTTCGACAAGGTCTTTAGTAGCAAAAGCTTTCAGACACGGTTTCTTTGGCTTACAGCCAAGGCAGATGCAGAGCGCCTGGTAAGCAGATGCGATGGTTGTCAGAGGTACGCAAGGCAAATTCATGTGCCGGCTCAGGAGTTACGCACAATACCTTTGACTTGGCCTTTTGCAGTTTGGGGGCTTGATATGGTGGATCCTTTAAGCATGTCTCCTTGCAAGAAGACCCACCTCTTGGTTGCCATTGATAAGTTTACAAAGTGGGTCGAGGTGATGCTAGTCACAAATTGTGAAGCAGCTACAGCAGTTAAGTTTTTGAAGCAGATTATGCACAGGTTTGGGTTTCCTCATAGTATCATCACAGACAATGGCACTAACATGTCCCTTGGTGAGATGGCAAAGTTTTGCGGAAATCAGGGTATACGTTTAGATGTTGCTTCAGTTGCTCATCCACAGGCCAATGGACAAGTAAAACGAGCAAATCAAGAGTTGCTTCGAGGTTTGAAACCACGTCTCCGGGTCCCGTGTTTCAGAGCCGCGGGAGCGTGGGTTGAGGGAGTAGCTGGGAGGACTCTGGCAAAGGATTAGCTGAGTTTTTTGGAGAAGACGCGGAGTGACATGCTCCATTGTTTCCTCTCTGGCCACTGGCTCTTCAGTATGTGCCTCCATAGGAGAAGGCTCTGCTGTTGCTGGAGGAGGAGAGGCTGCTGGAGGAGACTCCGGGTCTTCATCCATAAAAGCTCTGGCACTGGAACAAGATAGTGTCTTAGTTAAACAAGAAAGGGACAGTAAAGTATAGAGGTATGGAAAAGATGTGTGAAGTATTTCTAACCCGGCGTTGATCTGGAAATCCTTGGGTGTGCTAACACCATCCGAGGAGGAATCTGACAAACGAGATGGTTTAGGAACCCGGATCTTGCCAGCTAAAGGGAACTATTTGCTGGGCGTCTTCTGGATGGATTTGGCCCAGCTTGATAAAGAGCGTTGAGGGATACCTGGGCTCAAGGAAGCATGGCTTGTAGAAGACCGGGTTCGGCGTCTCTTGTTCGCCTCAGCCTCCTTCTCAGCCTCCTTTTCCTATGTTTATGTTTAAGTTTGAGATGAGTTCATTATGAAAATTGAGAAAAGAGAATGTGGTACCTTGTCAATGGTGGCCCGGGTCCTCTTTTGAGAAGGAGGTGCAGCAGTTTGGGGACCCGGTGTTATGTCAGAAGCCAGGTCAGTAGGGCCTGGAACAAGATTTGCCGGGTTATCAGTAGAAGTGTCCTTGTTGGGGACTTCATTGTTAATCAATTGGAGGAAGAGCCGGCCTACAGAGTCTAGCTCACCTTCTTCTCTTCTTCTTCTTCTTCGTCATCTTCACTTTCTGTGTCCTCCCCATCAGGAGAGGATGTAGGGTAAAATCCACGCTCCACCACTTGGAGTCCTGAGAAAAAGCAAGAAAAGTAAGTAACATTCTATGGATGAAATTACCGTGTTAAGGTTGACATAAGTGATCAAGGATTGATTTTTACCGTGGAGGGTTTATTCTTGGCACTAAATGGGCGAGCCCGTTCAGCGCGATGGCATCTTTCTTTTCACCAAGCAGCCTCTTGGCATTCTTCACGAGCTGATCATCAGTTAGCGTCATCTCAGAGTAACGCATGTTGTCTCTGGTTTCACCATGTATTGCCAAATTAGCCGGGTCCTGATGCTGAGTGGCTGGATGAACCAACCGATCCAGCACTTAACCAGATATGTGCCCTTGAGGCCATGGGCGAGTAAAGCTCTGGCCTGGCGAAGGGTGGGCTCGAGCTTGACCCGCTCAGCGTCATCAGCATAGATGTTCATTTTGGCTTCATATGTTAAGCCCGAGTTCCGGAAAGCCGGGTAACGGGCGTCGTCAGATTCTGGTGAGGTGTCCTTGCAGTAAAAATATGTGTTTTGCCACCCCTTGGGATGGCTGGCTAGAAGAAGAGCCGGGAAATCGCATTCCCTTCGGCGCTGGATCGCAACTCCACCATATGGGAGTACTTGGTCCTTGCGAGATGGGTTGCAGTAGAAGAATTCAAGGAATAGCTCGAGGCTTGGAGCCATTTGCAGATAATCCTCGCAGAACACAACAAAGTTGCTGATGTTCAGCATAGAGTTGGGCGCGATGTCTTGGGCCTAAGGCCATAGTACTTCAAGACCCGGCGAAAAACAGAGAACCCGGGGGGCGAAGGCCACGCTGAACATGGTCAAGGAAAACTACCACTTCACCTTCTTTGGGGCTGGGGCGGATTTCTTCTCCAGCAGCACGCCAGTGAATCTCATCTTTGAGGGGAAGTTCGCCGCAGTTCACGTGCTCTTGCAGCATTAAGTTTGTCACCGTGGATTTGGTCCAGTTGACCTGAGTAGCAGCGGGCGCGGCGGAGCCAGATGCACCAGTGTGGGTGCTGTAGGTTTCTTTGCGAGCTTTTTCGCCGCACGGGGACCTCCAGCCTTCGCTTTATCCTTCACCATGGCTGTGGAGCTTCGAGGTTCCCTGGGCACAACAATGGTGATGAGAAACCCTAGCTCTAGATGCAGATGCGTGGAGAGGGAAATGCAAAGTAAATCTGGATGAGATTCAAACAGGAATTGAGTGCGGAGCACGGATGTGCGAGAGAATCGTACCTGTGGATCCTCTTGCGGAGATTTGGAGGCTCGATTGGAGATTGAATCTGCGGCTGCTACAGTGCGCGCGAGGAAGGAGATGAACACGAGGAATGAGGAAAGTGACCGCGGTGAACCCCTGGTCTTCTATTTATAGGAGCAGTGAAAACCCTAGGGGTGTTGTGGTAAAAAATGAAGGGACAAGGATCTTTGACCAAAAGTCAACGACAAACAGAATGAGATAATCACAGGGAATTAATTGATAAGATCACGATTAAGATGGATGAGGACAGATTCACAGATGGATGATAATTTTCGCTAAGTGTTGGAAGTGAAACCCGCTAAAATGTGAACCCGGTATTCCTGAGCCGGGTTATGTTATAAGCCGCCAAAAAGGATTGGCCAAGCTAAGGAGAAAAGAGACATGCTCTGACATTTAATCTGTTATGTGTTACTTTATGTTTCAGGTGATTAACCCGGCTGGCCAGGATGTCAGTTCTGCTCAAAAAAACAATATTCAAGAATAGAAGCAGAGCATGTCAACCTGGCAACCAGGTTAATCTGGGGGCTACTGATGGGGGATAATAACCCGGTAGGCCCATGAAGAGGAAGCGTGACCCGCCAGGCAGGAGGCCCGGTCAGGCCAGCTAACCATCAGTATGGGCAACGGCGAGTCCAGGAATGAATAGGAGGTGGGCTCAAAGTTAACAGAGAAAAAAATTTCCTTTACGAAAATGACACGGGATTTAAAAGAAACACCGAACAGTACAAAACCGTTCAACAAAATCAAAAATTACAACGAGATTCGTGAGATGTCTTTCGTCTTCAACCTCCAAACCGTGTCGACGCGCGCTGCCACTGCCGCTCCTCCCTGAATCGGCTGACATTGTTGGTTGCGAACGGGAAGTCGTCGAACGGGCCAAGAAGACCACATTTGTCCCGAAGGCAAAGATGAAGGATGAACCACCGATGAAGCTCCTTGACAAATAGGAGATCGCCACCGCCAGAAGAAATCCTTAAGAAACACATCACTACCACAAGCTTCTCGATGTCGCCGCCGAGATGGGACTGAAACCGAGGAGACATCCCACCGATGAGGGCCAGAAGACGAAAGACACACCTCCATGGCCCGAAGGCCACAGAGGCGGGCAGATCGACGCCGCCGACAACAGGCGAGGAGACCTAAACGCGCATGGGAGCTCTCGAGGCGCTTCACGTCGGTACCGCTTCACGTTAACAGAGTAAATTAAACACTATTTCTTAAAAAAGTCATCCTAGTCATTATCTAAGCCATGAATTATTTACTCCGTTCACTTTTATATGCATTGTAATTTTGTTTTCTGAAAATACACGCATCTAGACATATTTGGTGTGTAGATACACTCATTTTGATTTGTATCTAGTACATAGTAAAATATCTAGAATGCCTTATAAAAGTAGCCCGTCGCCGTTGGCTTCTAGCCTCCTCTGTCGGAGACTAGTCCCAGGAACTAGGGGTGTCTCTCAAGAGCCAGGAAACGAGTAAGGGGCTGAACACAACGTCAAACAAATCCTCAACAACCTCGGCGACGGTGCTCGTCGAGCTCGGTGAGGATCATCACGACAGAGAGGTAACACGAGCCGCTACCCAGGTTCAGGCCCACCGTGAGGTGTAAAAGCCCTACGTCCTGCTAAGATGTATTGCACTGCTTGGAGAAGTTCACAGTACAAGTGTGCTTGCCGAGGGCACTGCTGTGGCTATGGTGGACTATGGTGGATGAGCTCCGTCTTCTTCTTAGGTCGAATGCGGGATCCCCCTCCTAGGTCGTACACCGGCTCCTTATATACTGGGCTTGGTCCTCTTCCCCGAAAGACTCCGGCGGGAAGGGATACCACAATGCCGCCGAACTGGAGCACAGCGCACAGCGTCGGGGGCGTCCATGGACACGGTCCATGGCAGGGAGCACGTCGTCTTGGCAGAAAAAGCCACCGTCCAACCGGACGGTGGGCTGGCGCTGCAGAGCTTTGGGGCGCCCCACAGTGACGTCGCAGTTGGAGCGTAGCGGCGGCCGGCCGCTTTATCACCAATTTGGCAAGTCTTGGAGTCCGCTTTGCTTGCCGCAGCTCCTTTGACCACTTTATACACGAGAATGGCAACTGCGGCGTCTTCGTCATCACGCGCAGGCGCGCGCGTCACTCTGCGGCGGGCGCAGAGCCCATGTGCGCTCTGCAGCGGCGCAGGAGCTTGCTTCCACTTGAAGGAACCCCGCGAGGCCTGAACCCTCGCCGAGGTTCTGTAGCCGTTGACTTCTCGCGAGGGAAAACCTCCCGAGGGTGGCGCGGAGACGCGCCAGGGCCTGAAGATCTTCTAGGAGAGGCCTTCTCGAGGCAGAGGTCCCTCTCGAGGCCTCCAGGCCGATCGTTTGGTCCTTAGCAGAAATGCTCGTCGAGCAAATAAGCCCTCGCGAGGGAAAATGCCTCGCGAGGCTCGCCAGGCTGAAGCCTGGTCCTTAGCAGAAATTCCTGCGGAGCGTTCGAGGGCTGTGGCAGGCCGGCCCATGATACCCTGGTTTTCACTGGGCCGACAGTAGCCCCCGGGCCCGCGATGGGCACGTTGGAGCTCCTCAGGCGGAGGCGAATCGTCGTGGGCCCAAAGAAGCCTGCGAAGCCCGAGACACGTGGAGCGCACGGCCGGCACGATCCCACGATCTCCTCTGAAGTAACGGGCGTGGTGGTGGGTCCCGCCACGTCCCTGTAACGGCTCGATGAGCCGATATAAGGCGAAGAGCTCGGCGCAGGCGGCCATCACTTCATGTTCCCCTTTCATCTCCTTCCTCCCAGCGCTCAATCCCCAATCTCCTCCTTCGCGACCTTGCTGCAATGGCGCCCAAGAAAGCCACCGCTGCTTCGAAGGGCAAGGCAGTGGCGCAGGGCGGCGGTCCGCTGAGCGCAGCGGGACGGCGACTTCGAGCCGGCTCTGAGCGGCTCCCGCTTCGAGACGGAGGCGCAGCTGGACAAGGTGCGCCACATGGCGGCTTCGAAGACCAACGAGCACGGCGCCACCGTGCTCAAGCGCGCGGGCAACTCCCACGGCAGCTTCTACCCCATCTTCATGCACTCTCTCTTCGCCGGCTCGTTCCCCCTTCTCCGATTTCTTCCTGGCGGTCCTGGAGCGCTACCAGATCCAGGTTCTCCATCTCACCCCAACTCCATCCTCGTCCTCGCCATCTTCGCCTACCTCTGCGAGGCGTACATCGGCATTCCGCCTTCGGTGGACCTCTTCCGCAGCTTCTACGCGCTCCGGTTCACGGCGAACAAGGAGCGGTCAGGGTGCGTGTCCTTCCGCATCACCGATGGCATGAAGGGCGTCTACATCCCCATCGCGCGGAACGGCGAGACATCGTGACCAGCGTGACGAAGAAGGTGGAGGACTTCCGCAAGCGCTGGTTCCTCATGCAGTTCGGGAGCCAGAGCGCCTTCTTCGAGCTGCCTGAAGCGCCTCCGACGAAGAGGGCGAGCTGGGCCTCCAAAGGGCTCAAGGGCGCGACGCTTGGCCCTGTGGTGAGGCGCTTGAGGGACCTCCGCGAGGCCGGCCTCACCGGGCAGATGGTGGCCAAGGACTTCGTGAGGCGCCGCATCGCTCCGCTCCAGAGGCACGCGGACGCGATGTGGCTGTACTCCAACCAGGGGACAAGATGCGCCTGAGCGCTACCCTCTACACGAAGGAGGAATTGCACGCCCTCATGGAGACTCTCTTCACGTCTCCGACATCCCCGTGCCCACTGACCAGACTGTGCCGCTTCATCGGATCGATCTCGGGCGCCGCGTCTCGCATGTGCAGGCGATGCCGAAGTTCGATCAGTGGGGCCTGGTGCCTAAGGGGCACGTTGGGCCTCGCGAGGACCCGGAGTCTGCGGCGCAGGGGGCGCCAGTTGAGGGGACGAGGAGACGACGGAGACGCCCGCAGAGTCCGATGCGGGCGCGACCGGCGCCTCGGGAGACGCCGCTTCCTCGGCGGGGAATTCGAGCGCCTCGAAGAGTGCGGCGCCTGAAGCTGAGGTCCACGAGTCTCCTCAGGCAGCGGCGACGAGTTTGGTTGCCCCCTCGCGGCGTGTTGAGGGGGAGGAGAGCGACGATGACGATGCTTCGTCGGGCCACTGCGAGCCTCGCTCCAAGGCGATCCACGACAGGAACGCCGGGGCCCAGGAGGAGACAGAGGCACGGACGAGCGCGGGCCCAGTGCTCCGCCCGCGAAGCGGAAGAAGAGGAAGTGGGTCGACACCGCGGCGTAAGTTTTTGTACTCCCTTTCCTGTTTGATGTTGTTCTTGTGTGTATCTCTCGAGGGGTTTCTGAGTCTTTTCTCTCCAGACGCACCGAGGAGCCAAAGAGGCGGAGGCTCCGGAGACTTGGAGAGATCTCTGGCTCTGCCGCGGCGTCCGTGACGCCCACAACTGAAGAGGTGCACCACGAGGCCACCGCTTCCTCTCCCGAGGCTGCGACGCCACCTCCGGGGCGGAGGAGCGCCACGAGGAGAGGGAGGAGGAGGCTGAGTGACGACGCCGCCGCCTTCGCGGCCTGATGCCTCTCCCGCGCAGCAAGAGAAGACGCCGGAGGTGGACGCGGCAAGGACCACGCCGCCGGCGAAGGAGGGCACGGCGGGAACAGCTGCGTCTGCAGAGACGCACGCTGACGTCGACATGGAGGACACCACGGTGCCGTCGCCTCCACCGAGCTCGGGCCTTGGAGGGCCTACGGTGGGCGCTGAGGCTGCCGCGGGGACGGCCTCAGCAGAGAAGGCCAACCCTGCTCCTGAGGAGGAGGAGAGTGCTCCCCAGGGGCAGGGAAATGGCGGAGCTGACGGTGGGGGCGCCTCGAGCCCCCAGAAGGCTCCCAGCGCAGAAGGCGAGGGGGGCTCTCGCCAGAGCCCCCAGAAGGCCCCTTGCACGGAAGAAGAGGGAGGCTCCCAGCAGAGCCCCCAGGCGCGCCTCGAGGTCACCCAGAGCCCAAGGCGCGATGCCCCGGAGTCCTCAGCAGGCGCTGGCGCTTCCAGGCCCTCTGGAGAATCGTGGGCCCTAGCCTTGCTGGGTCGGCGCCCTGTCGCAGCTCGCCGAGAGGCCGTCCTTCGCTCGGCGAGGGAGGTGCTCGATGGGCTCGAGGCCCAGCTCGCTGAGGAAGACCGCACCAGGGCGGAGGAGGTCGCCGAGCTTGCGCGGGGCTGGGCTTGCCTCCAGGAGACCGTGGAGCGCTGCCGCCGGAAGGACGAGGCAGCCCAGGCGCAACGCGAGGCGGCGCTGCGCTCTGCTGAAGAGATCCGCCTCAGCGTGGTCCGCGAGGTCGAGGAGACCCTTGCGGTCCTGAGCGCTAAGCGCGAGGCTCTCGAGGCGGAGACGGAGGCCAAGCATCAGGAGCTGGCGGCGCGCGAGGCGGCGGTCTCCACCAAGCACAAGGAGCTCCTAGACCGCGAGGCGGGAATCATTGCCGAGTCGGAGACCGTGCGGCAAGGCCTGGAGAAGCTCCGCGAGGACCTGCGTGTCCGTGAGAACCAGATGGTGCAGCGCGGGGCAGAACTTGATGCCCGCGAGACCGAGCTGCGCAAGCGCGAGGAACAGGTCGAACAGATCGAGAAGGATCAGTCCGCGCAGCGGGAGCACCTGGAGTCTCGCGAGAGCAAAGTCACTCAAGACGAGGCGTTCTACCAGAAGCGCCTCGCGCTGACCAACGAGAACCTCCGCAAGAAGGAGGAGCAGCTGGCGGCGGAGTCCGCGACCAAGGAGCAGCTCTTCCGCGACAATTGCAGGAAGGACTTCGCGGACAAGGCCAAGAAGCAGGAGGCGCGCTTCACGAAGAGACGCAACGAGCTCGAGGCCCGCATCAGGGAGCTTGAGGCTCAGAAGCAGCGATTCGACTCCCGCCTTCATGACGCTGTGGAGGCTCGGAAGCACGCGGAGCAGGACCTTGCCTCCTTGACGCAGGACATGAACGAGATGCAGCAGCAGGTGGGGCCTGTTGTGGAACTCGTCGAGGAAGCTCGGCGGAGCGCTCTGACTGCGCAGGTCTTGTCGCGCCAGCGGGAGCGCATGTTTGCTTCCTTGGTGAGGCGTGCGCGGCTGTCGCGGCCGCCTGGGGACCGAAGCCCCCAGGCTCTCTGTCGAGGGGAACCAGGACGTCGCCGTCTACCTTGGCTTCTTCGAGCAGCTCCTCACCAAGTTTGAAGAGGTCGTGACGAACCTCGACGACTTGGTCGACACCGAGAGCCGCGAGCTCCTTGGCGTCGCGGTCGGCCAAGTCTTCGCCAACCTTGCACACCTCCACCCCGGCTTCGATTTCGCGTCTGTGATGGAGCCTCTGGAGAAAGCTCGCCGAGAAGCTGGACGCCTCGGTGTGGGACGACGTGGAGAAGTACACTCAACGCTTCAAGAGGGTCGAGGTTGAGGAGAGCGACGACGAGGCTGGTGCTGAGGAGGTGGACGACGAGGACGTCGACGGCGACGACGACAACCCCGCTGCTTAGGTTGCCCCTGTAGAGAGATGTGCCAAGGGCACCAGTTATCTTAAGATTTGTCACTTTTATTTCGTGCTGGTTTGTAAAGACACTTTAACTTTGTGCAAGTGTGGTGCCCCTCGGGAGGCCTTTTATCTGTTCCCTCATGTCTTTTTCGCTCTACGTCGTTAGGACCCTGCTCTTAGCGCAAATAGCACCGCCGCTTCGGTATGCCGGAGTCAGGGCTCGACAAGGCCGGGGGGTGCGTAAGGCTTAGAGAGGTAAGAGCCCTCGAGGCGCGATGCTCAGGGGCTCCCCTTTGACGTGCAAGCAGCCCATGAGGCGTAAGAGAGAAAAGAGAGGCTCGAGGGGCGACAAAACCAGCGAGAGGGAAAAAGAGCTCATGAGGCGTAAGTTCTGGACTTAGCTCTGGCGAGACGCCTGCTTTGTAGAGGGTGTTGTGTTCCTGGTGAGGTGTTCTCCCTCTCGAGGCTGCCTGAGACTGGCTTGGAGCTTTTGGAGCCCTGCAAGGCGTCTTGTTCCCTGTGTTGGAGAGAGAGAGAGGCGAACCCACAAGCAAAGCATAGTTGTACAACTCATGCGCGCTCATAGATTTCCTCATGGGTATCTCACGAGGAGAATAAGCACCAAGGTCCTTGGTGAGGTGACGTGCATGGGAGCTAACCCACGAGTCAGAGCTCTTTGGTGAGATAACGGTCGTGGGCGGAGAGCCACGAGTTAGAGCTCGGATCCTTTGGATTTTACGACTGCTGGGATGCTCCCGAGACACAGGCACCGTGCTCAGCCCCCGCTCGCGAGGTGCGCATGGGGAAAAATGTGAGCGAATGAAATGTAAGAAAGCAAACTCACCAAGCAATATTACATAACGGCGCCGAAGCGCAATAGGTTCATGATGACCTGAAATTGTTCATTACACTTGGCGAGGCCAAGACAAAGTCCGCCATGTCTGGGCATGGGGTTCCACATGGAGTGGCTGAGGCTTCCCGCGGCCCGTGGCACGCGTTGTAGGAAACTCTCAGTGGAGATGGCCCTCGTGAAGGGAAAGCTTGGTGAAGCTGGGAGGTGAAGACGCGTGCTTCCCTCTTGAGACAAAAAATGCCTGCCGCGACGTGATCACGGGTAGAACTTGCGTAGGTGCTCGATGTTCCATGGATTTTTGATCGGATCGCCGTCTTCCGTCTCGAGCCGCACCGCGCCAGGCCTGGCGATGTGCGCGACCCTGTAGGGGCCTTCCCACATGGGTGAGAGCTTGTGGAGGCCTTCTCTGGAGAGGATCCTCCTGAGGACGAGATCGCCTGTCTCGAGGGTGCGCGGCCGTATGTGGCGGCTGTGGTAGCGGCGCAGGTCTTGCTGGTACTTTGCCGCTCGGAGGGCGGCACGGCGAGTCCATCGAGCAGCAGCAAGTCGTCGTTGTGGAGCTCCTCTTGGTTGTCCTCGTTGAAAGCAAGGATCCGTGGGGACCCATGCTTGATCTCGGTGGGGAGGACTGCTTCAGCGCCATAGACGAGAGCGAACGGCGTTTCTCCAGTGGGCTTCGTGGCGGTGGTGCGGATGGACCAGAGCACGGAGGGGAGCTCTTCAATCCAGTTCTTGCCGTGGGCCTTGAGGCGATTGAAGCTTCTTGTCTTGAGGCCTTTGAGCACTTCTGCGTTCGCCCGCTCAGCTGCCCGTTGCTTCGTGGATGAGCCACCGAGGCGAAGCAGAGCCGTGTGCCGAGACTCTCGCAGTAGGCCCTGAAGATGCCGCTGGTGAACTGCGAGCCGTTGTCGGTGATGATGCGATTTGGCACGCCGAAGCGACAGGCCAGGCCTCTGATGAATTTCACCGCTGATCTCGCCGGGATGGTGCGCACCGCTTCAACCTCCGCCCATTTGGTGAACTTGTCGATGGCGACGTAGAGGTAGCGGTAGCCCCCGCTGGAGCGTGGGAAAGGTCCCAGGATGTCCAGCCCCCAGACCGCGAAGGGCCAGGAGAGAGGGATGGTCTGGAGCCCCAGTGCGGGCTGGTGGACTTGCTTGGCGTGAACTGGCACGCCTCGCAAGCCTGGACAACGGCGGTTGCATCTTGAAGTACTGAGGGCCAATAGAAACCACTCCTGAAGACTTTCCCTGCGAGGGTGCGTGATGATGAGTGGTGGCCACATTCTCCACTGTGTATGTCCTTGATCAGCTGGCGGCCTTCTTCAGGGGGACGCATTTTAGTGCAACTCCATTTGGACGCTTGCGGTACAGGTCTCCCTCGTGAAGGCAGTATGACTTGGCCTGGCGAGCAACTCTCTCTGCTTCTGCGTCCTCTTCAGGGAGGACTCCGTCCCTGAGGTACTCCTTGAGCTCATCGATCCAGCCCGTCTCTTGGTGTGTCATGGCCAGCAGCAGGCGTTCCCCTGTGGGTGGACCGCAGCCTGGTGCTCCAGATGTTGGTGGTGGTGGGAGCTCTTCGTCCATGTTCATTTCAACGGCTTCTTTTGGCTGTTTCACCGATGCCCTGGTGAGTCTCTCCTCGAACACGCCCGCCTGCTGGGCTTCTCTGCGTGATGCTCGCCTGGCGATGTCGTCGGCCTCCTGGTTCTCCCTTCGTGGGATGTGCCTGAGCTCCATCCCCTTGAAGTGTTTCTCGAGCTTGCGGACCTCCTCGAGGTAAGCGGCCATATGGCCGTCCTTAGGCGTGTAGCTCTTGTTGGAGAAGTTGACGAGGAGCTGGGAGTCGCCCTTGATGAGTAAGCGCTTGATGCCGAGGGCGATTGCGGCTCTGAGCCCGGCGAGGAGGCCCTCGTACTCCCCCCCCCCCACCGGCGATGTTGTTTGGAGACCTTGTCTGTCGAGAAGCACAGCTGGACGGCGTAGTAGAGCTTGTCGCCCTTGGGTGAGGTCAGGACGACGCCAGCCCCAGCGTTCTGGCATGCGAATGCTCCGTCGAAGTGCATGGTCCAGTGGCTTGGCGCCGTGTCTCCTGCTGGCGTGGATTCTGCCTCATGAGGCTCTTCTTGCTGCGTGTCTGTCCACTCGGCGACGAAGTCAGCCAATGCTCTCCCCTTGATGACCCTGGTGGTGTCGAAGCGCAGGCCAAAAGGTTGCAGCTCAATGTTCCACCCTGCGACGCGGTCAGTGGCGTTTGGATTGCGCAGGATCTGCTCCAGAGGGAATGATGTGACCACCGTGATGGGGTGGCCCTGGAAGTAGTGGCGCAGCTTCCTGGAAGCGATGAGGAGCGCGAGGAGGAGCTTCTGCTGCATAGTGTACCGCTCGCGAGCATCTCGCAGCACAGTGCTGACGAAGTAGACGGGATGCTCGACGAGGGTTGTCGATGGTGACGCAGCGCTGGGTCCTCGGGAGCCTTGTCGAGCCTCTCGAGGTGGACCCTCGACGAGGGTGCCTTCTGGTTGTGCGGGCTCGGCATGGGGCTCAGGGCCTGAAGAGGATGTTTCCTTGTCGGGGGGATCTGGGCTTGGCGTGGTGTGTCCTTCTTGGCGAGGACTGGCTCTTCCCTTTCTGCCACCAAGGCTGCGCTCACTGTTTGTGGAGTGGCTGATAGGTACAGCTTCAGATGCTCGCCGGGCCTTGGGGCAACCATGACAGGTGGGCTAGCCAAGTACTTCTTCAGGTCTTCAAATGCCTTGTCCGCCTCAGGCGTCCACTTGAACGTGCCAGACCGCTTCATGAGCTTGAAAAATGGCAGCGCCCTCTCGCCGAACTTGGAGATGAAACGGCCGAGGCTGGCCATGCATCCCGCGAGGCGCTGCATGTCCTTAAGGCGACGAGGTGGCTGCATCTCTTCTATGGCTTTGATCTTGTCAGGATTCGCTTCTATGCCGCGGTGAGACACTAGGAACCCGAGGAGTTTGCCTGACGGTACCCCGAAGACGCACTTGGCGGGGTTCAGCTTGATGCTTACTTTGCGCAGGCTGGCAAAGGTCTCCTCGAGGTCCTCCATGAGGGTGTGCTCTCGCGAGTCTTGACCACGATGTCGTCGACGTAGGCTTCTGCATTTCTTCCCATCTGAGCCCCCAAGGCCTTCCTCATGAGCCTCTGGAAGGTGGCGCCGGCGTTCTTCAGGCCAAAGGGCATGCAGACGTAGCAATACACACCACAAGGGGTGAGGAATGCTGTCTTCTCCTCATCCTCCTTCGCCATCTTGATCTGGTGGTAGCCTGAGAAGGCATCCAGAAAACAGAGGAGGTCGCAGCCGGCGGTGGAGTCCACGATCTGGTCTATCCGAGGCATGGGGTACGGGTCCTTGGGGCAGGCCTTGTTGAGGTCGGTGTAGTCGATGCAGAGCCTGCCGCCCCCGGTGTGCTTGGGAACGACCACCGTGTTGGAGAGCCATGTGGGGTGTGGAACTTCTCTGATGATGTGCGCTTCTTTTAACTTCTCTACTTCCTTGATGATGAACTCTTGCTTCTCTGGCGCCTGGCGCCGTGCTTTCTGCTTCACGGGGCGTGCGTTTGGACACACGGCTAAGTGGTGCTCGATCACCTCCCTCGGTACTCCGGACATCTCTGACGGTGTCCATGCGAACATGTCAGAGTTTGCCCTGAGGAAGGCGACGAGCGCGCTTTCCTATTTGGGAGGCAAGCCAGCGCCTATGGTGACGCTAGCCCCCGAGCCGCTGGCGTCCAGTGACACCTTCTTCGTGGCTGCCTGCTCCTGTGAGAACAGCTGCTTCTTCTTCGCGGGCCTCTCGAGGGGCTCCATGTCCTCATCAGCGGGAATGCCACGGCAGCGGCCTTGTAGGCGGTCTCGACAGAGCGCATTGCGTCCTGGACTTGACCGTGGATGGCGATGGTGCCGCCGCTGCCTGGAAGCTTGACGATGTTGTAGGCATGGTGAGTGACAGCCATGAACTTCGCGAGGGCGGGGTAGCCGAGGATGGCGTTGTAGGGCAGGCCAATGTGCGCGACGTCGAAGTCGATCTGCTCGGTGCGGTAGTTCTGCGGCGTGCCGAAGGTGACCGCGAGCCTCACCTGCCCCAGAGGTGTGGTAGAGCCACTTGTCACCCCCGTGAAGGGCCTAGAGGGCATGAGCCACTCGTAGGGCACTTGAAGCTGCTCGAAGGTCTCGACAGAGATGACGTTCAAGCCCGCACCCCCATCTATAAGCGTCTTGGCGACGGCGATGTTGTTGATGATGGGGGTGCACACCAGGGGATGGTGCCTACTGCCTTGGTCGACTTGGGGTGGTCCTTGGAGTCGAAGGCGATGGTGTACTGTGACCACTTGAGGGGCTGGGAAGCCTCAAGCCCTGGAAGCGCTGCGCTGACCTCGCGAGAGAATTGCTTGAAGTGGTTGTTGGACTTGGGCGCCTGGGACCCGAGGATGCAGGCTATTGCCCCCTGAGGGGCCTGGTAGCCCCCAGGGTTCTCGTCGGGGAGGTTGCCGTTTTGCCCAGCGTTATTCCCCCGAGCCTGTGCTGGAAGTTGTGGCGTCCCTCCGCGGCCACCACGGCCTCCGCCGCGGCCCTGGTTCTTCTCCTCCTTGCTGAGCTGCTTGAGCTCCCAGCAGTCTTCAGTGGCGTGGTTGTGCCTGTTGTGGTAGATGCAGTATGGGCGATTGTCCGCCTTTTTCTCTTCAGCCGCCGGAGAGGCCTCGCGAGGCTGTTTGCGTCAGGCTCTGCCGCGAGGATGGCGGTGGTCTTGCGCTTCTCGCGGGCTTCTTCTTGCTCCTGGACCCCTCTGGAGGGTCCTCCTCCACTTCCTTCTTGACGAAGAGGAGGCCCTCTTCAGCCTTGGCGCACTTGTCAGCCAGATCAAAGAGCTTCACCACAGAGGAGAGGTGTCGTGGATGCCGAGCTTCTCGAGCATCCTGTGGTTCGTGACGCCCTCCCTGAAGGCGGAGATGACGTGCGAGTCCGGGATGTTCGGAATCTTGTTGCGGACCTGGCTGAAGCGCTGGATGTATCTGCGGAGGGTCTCGTCAGGCTTCTGGCGCACCGCGCGAAGGTCGTTGTAGGTGAGCGCGCGTTCGTAGGTGCCCTTGAAGTTGGCGACGAAGACCTTGCAGAGGTCCTCCCACGTGTCGATGGTGTTCTCGGGGAGGTTCATGAGCCACGAGAGCGCGGAGTCCTTGAGCGCCATGGAGAGCCAGTTGGCCATCACCTTGTCGTCGCCTCCTGCAGCTTGATGGAGACGGTGTAGAGCTGCAGGAACTCCAGAGGGTTGGTCCTGCCGTCGTAGCGTGGAGGGAGGTCTGGCTTGAACTTCACAGGCCAGACGACACGGCGCAGGTTGCGGGTGAAGGCGGTGCAGCCCGTGGCGTACGTCACGGCGCCACCAGCGAGTACGCCGCGGTTCTGGCGACCTGCAGCGGCGATCTCCTGCACGACGCGGTTGTGGCGGTCCCTCTGGCGCTCGATCTCCACGCGGGCGTCCGCCGGAGTCCGCTGCACGATCTGGCAGTCGTGCGGCGAGGATGCGTGCGACGCGGCGCGGTGGTTTGCTGCCGGAGCTGCAGCTGGAGGAGGCGGAGGGGGAGGAGGAGCGCCGTGCGCTATGTTCCCCTCGCGTCCGGAGTGGCGCACCAGCGAGCGGGAGGGCGCTGGTGCTGCAGTGGTGGCGGCAGGAACGGCGGCGGCGTTGATGAGCTCCACAAGACGCCCCAGCCAGTTGTCATGGCCCGCCTGCGTGGGACGGTAGCGTAGCAGCTCCTGCGCCATCAGCAGCGCGGTGGCTGGACTGGGCACTGCTCGGCCCATCGTGGAGCGCTCTCGCGCCTGGATGGGTGCAAGGAGGAAGCTCCCTCGTCCTCGCCGTCGATGCCGCCGTCGTTGCCGCTGCCGTTGCCGCCGTCGTCCTCAGGGTGCTCGACGCGCGGCTCGGCGTTGCGCTCTGAAGCACGGTTGGCGCGTGGGCGACCACGCGGGTTGTGGTTGGTGGGCTCGGTGTTGGCCCTGCCGGACGTCCGTCGCGCGAGGCGCGCAGCTCGCGTGTCAGTCATGGCGCGGAGAGGTTGAAGAAGTTGAAGACGCGCCTCAGCCCCCTACCTGGCGCGCCAAATGTCGGAGACTAGTCCCAGGAACTAGGGGTGTCTCTCAAGAGCCAGGAAACGAGTAAGGGGCTGAACACAACGTCAAACAAATCCTCAACAACCTCGGCGACGGTGCTCGTCGAGCTCGGTGAGGATCATCACGACAGAGAGGTAACACGAGCCGCTACCCAGGTTTAGGCCCACCGTGAGGTGTAAAAGCCCTACTACCTGCTAAGATGTATTGCACTGCTTGGAGAAGTTCACAGTACAAGTGTGCTTGCCGAGGGCACTGCTGTGGCTATGGTGGACTATGGTGGGATGAGCTCCGTCTTCTTCTTAGACGTAGCTCCATGGTTGTGGAATGAGTTGTCGAATGTGGGATCCCCCTCCTAGGTCGTACACTGGCTCCTTATATACTGGGCTTGGTCCTCTTCCCTGAAAGACTCCGGCGGGAAGGGATACCACAATGCCGCCGAATTGGAGCACAACGCACAGCGTCAGGGGCGTCCATGGACACGGTCCAGGCAGGGAGCACGTCGTCTTGGCAGAAAAAGCCACCGTCCAACCGGGACGGTGGGCTGGCGCTGCAGAGCTTTGGGGCGCGCCCCACAGTGACGTCGCAGTTGGAGCGTAGCGGCGGCCGGCCGCTTTATCACCAATTTGGCAAGTCTTGGAGTCCGCTTTGATTGCCGCAGCTCCTTTGACCACTTTATACACGAGAATGGCAACTGCGGCGTCTTCGTCATCACGCGCAGGCGCGCGTCACTCTGCGGCGGGCGCAGAGCCCATGTGCGCTCTGCAGCGGTGCAGGAGCTTGCTTCCACTTGAAGGAACCCCGCGAGGCATGAACCCTCGTCGAGGTTCTGTAGCCGTTGACCCCTCTCGAGGAAAAACCTCCCGAGGGCGGCGCGGAGACGCGCCAGGGCCTGAAGATCTTCTAGGAGAGGCCTTCTCGAGGCAGAGGTCCCTCTCGAGGCCTCCAGGCCGATCGTTCGGTCCTTAACAGAAAATGCTCGGTCGGACAAATAAGCCCTCGCGAGCGAACATGCCTCGCGAGGCTCGCCAGGCTGAACGTCTGGTCCTTAGCAGAAATTCCTGCGGAGCGTTCGAGGGCTGTGGCAGGCCGGCCCATGATACCCTGGTTTCCAATGGGCCGACATCCTCGGTAATTTGTCGGCAGTCGGCCTATCCCAGCGAGCAACTGCTGCTGCTCTGTTTGCGGGTCGAGCGAGGGGAGTTTCCGATCCTGTGAATGTCCCATGGGCTGAGTTGTGTGGGCTGGGACGTGGGACGCTGGGGCTGAGTGCTGAGTCAATGGACTAGCGAGGACTAGATTAGTACTAGTAAATTTCTTTTTAGATATTTTGGAGGGCTGGCTTGAGCCTGTTAAAGCCCCCCTAGTGGACTCGCCTTTGAGTATGGGCCGGGTTATGTTGATGGGCCAGAGGCTTTGGCGGTAACCCGGTTCAGGAAGGGAAGTTTCTAGAAGACCAGAGGCGGTTCGGGACTTGGAGGACACGAAGGCTAGAAGAGCTAGAGTAGGACTCCGAGTCTGGGTAGAGCCCGGGTTCGTATTGTAAAGTGCCAGGAGACCCGGTTGTATATAAACCGGCCCTGAGCCCTAGTTGGGGGAGAACTTTTACGATCCAAGCTTAAGCGAGAGAACCATCGAGAGAAACTCACCTTGTAACCTTGATCGAGATCCGGCTCTGTTGTCGTAGCCGGGTTATCGAGATCGAGATCAATAACAAGATAGCAGGAAGTAGGTCTTTATCTCCAATGGAGAGGCCGAACCTCGGTAAATCCTTTGTCCCTGCAATGCTAAACAATCTCCCAGACACTAGAGTCGGCTTGCCCATAATCTCAAGCTACCCCAAGGTAGCATCTGCCGTGTTATCTACCCCACGACAAGCTCCCCATTAACTTTGACTGAGAACCAGACAGACGAGACACATTTCATAATTAGATTAACCATATTGTCTGAGAAGCCGAGCTTGCACATCATGGCTGCAATAAAAGGCCACTCAACTATATCGTAGGCCTTCATCATATCAAGTTTGACAGCACAAACCCCTTTTTTTGCTTTCTTTCTCCTTCTCAACGTATGCACACACTCAAACGCCACAAGAGCATTATCTGTGATCAAACGTCCCGGAACAAATGCACTTTGTTCCTGACTAATGATTTCTTCCAATACCGGCCTTAGACGGAGAGCTATTGTTTTAGTACATAGCTTATATATAACAGTGCACAAAGAGATCGGCCGGTACTGCTTGATAGATTGGGGGTTTTTCACCTTCGGGATTAGTACAATAGCCGTATCATTCAGAACATCTGGTAAACTTCCCCCACTCAAGAATTCCAAAACTGCAGGAACAACAACCGGCTTGACGAGCTCCCAATGGCATTGGAAAAACCCTACGGTAAAACCATCCACCCCTGGGGCTTTCGAAGGATGCATTTGAAAAAGAGCTATCCGCACTTCCTCCTCTGTAAACGGCCTGTCCATCAAGCTTCTCATATCATCCGTAACACGTTCTTGCACAAAGTGCAAGAGTGGATCCAAATTCGGTGCACCCTGAGAGGCATACAATTGTTGATAAAACCCTTGTACCTCATTATGTATATCTTCCATATTATCACAAACAGAGCCATCTTCTCTCACCAGTGATGATATCTTGTTCATCCTTTTTCTTTTGGCTGCCTGTGAATGGAAGTAAGAAGTGTTCTTGTCGCCTTCTTTAAACCACTGAACACGGGACCTCTGCTTAATCCAAATTTTCTCCCAAGAAGAACCTTGTTAATTTGCTCCGTGAGGTCCCTTTCCTCCTTCGATGGGCCACGACCCATGGAACTCAGCCGCAACCGGTCCAACCGCTTCCTCAGCCTTGACAATTTATATTTGAAGTTTCCAAATTTTTCCTTACCCCAATTGTCTAGGCCACTTTGCATACTTTTGAGGGTACTGACAACTCCCTCCAAACCTTCCCCACCACTATTCTCTTCCCATAGCTGTCGGACTGCTTGGTCATATTCAGAGTGGGTTTGCCAAACATTCTCATACCGAAAACCATGGTTTTTCTTTGTGGTGCGAATCTTATCCCTCCGCTGCATCCGAACCATCAACGCACAATGGTCTGATTCCACCAAACTTACGTGTTGGACCCTCGGAACAACAAAAACATCAAGTGCCCAAACCCCGATCGATCCTTGCTTTAACGTTTGCATCATCAGCCTGCCTATTATCCCATGTGTAGGGTATCCCCGACCAGCCAAGATCCACCAGCCTGCAATCTTCAACACATTCGTGAAACGCCCGCATCTGAGGCTCAGGCCGTTCCGACAAGCTGAAGTGCTCACTTCCAAACAAAGTTTCGTTAAAATCCCCAATACAAAGCCATGGGTAATCTAACGCTTCGCTAACCTTCGTAACAGTGTCCAGCTAGCATGTCTATTCTCCTTCTTTGATTCTCCGTAGAAGCCTGTAAACCTCCACGACCTCACATCATCCCCCACTGCCTTAACTATCACATCAATATGATATTGGTTATAACTTTTAACTTCAACAGTGGCCTCCTTCTTCCAAAACAGCCCAATTCCACCACTTAAGCCGTCGCTATCCACTGCAAAACACCCCCCAAAACCGAGAGAGTTTGCCATCTTCTCCACACGTTTACCAATGATCTTCATCTCCATAACAAAGAGCAGGGTGGGCTCTTCACGCTTCATAGCACTACGAAGCTCCCTAACTATCGGCTGGTTCCCAAGGCCCCGACAGTTGCTACTCATGCAACTCATTGCTCCGGGCGGGGCTGAACCTCAGCCTCCGCCATATCAGTTTCTTCCTCCTCAGTACGAGTCTTTTTAATGTCCCTCCGGACATCTCCGACTTTGCTCGGTGAATTCAACACAGAAGCTCTTTTAACCCCCTGGCTGTCAACTTCCTCCTGCAGTTTAGCCGCTGCCTCCGCCCCTCGTAAAAACGATAGGTCAAGTGCCCTCTGGACCCTCGCCTTCTCCACATACTGGCTATGTGTCAGAGAATTGAATTTAAACACCGCCTCCTTTACCTGACCCGAGTTACTATTAATCATAGGGCCCCCGGTATTTTGAAGCTCAGCTTCCTTCCCCGTCCTCTGCCAGACTTGCTTGGGTTTAACCGGCTTAGCCGGAGGCTTTGCCGGAAGCTTCGCGGGAAGCTCTTGCTTCATGGGAGGAGCCGATTTCTTCTTTGCAGGCTCCAGGAACCTGATATTGTATTTATACTCCCAGGATCCATCCGCCCTCCTCGGGAGAGGGTTTGCACATTGGGTATCAGCATGTCCCAGAAAACCACACGCAAAACAAAAATAAGGCAGTCTCTCATACTGCACTTCATAGGTGTCCACCTTTCCTCTCTGCAGAGAGTTGAAACTGATAACTCGTTGTAGTGGTTTGTTGATATTGATCCATATCTTTGCACTCATGCTCTGCCTCCATCCACGACTAGTTCCAGTCAAATCTAATTTAATGAAACTGCCAAATTGACTTGCAACAAACTTTGCTCTCTCCGCATTCAACCAGTTGAACGGGAGATCGTGACATCGAATCCAGATTGGCAATCTCTCAAACTTCACTTCATGTGGCCTCATACTCTAATCAAACTTCTTGAGCAGTACCGCATGAAAGCCAACCATCCATGGTCCACCCTCCCAGATGCGATCAAAATCTTGTTGGGACTCCATGGTGGCCACAAACATATTCTCGCCCACTGGCCGAAAATTGATTCCTCTATGGTTTCCCCATGCCGGGATTAAGGCACTCTTGATCATATTGACATGGAAAACACTCGAGGACAACACCTTCCCAGCGATCGCCAAACCTGCAGGTGCATCACCACGATCATCCATGACGATGATCTGCTTTTCCTCTTCCGTCGGATTGAGGGACTGGAGCTTCTCCACCAGCCCCGATCCCCCCTCCTCGATGACTCCTCCCGTGAGTTGTCCGCTTTCCTCCCCTCCTGCTCCATCCCCGTCCCCCTGAGGTGACGGCGGCCGGAGAAGTGGAGAGAAAGAAGGTTTTCGCCCCGACGCCGTCAGATCGCCTCGTGCGCCGCCTCTCCACTCCAAACCCTAGGAAAACGTTTCGAGGAAAACTCTATCCCGCTATGTGGAATGCGGCTTTAAGGTGTGCTTTTATATCCCTACGTAGTGGATTGGTGTTCGTTATCCAACGAGAGAATAATTCAGAGTAGCATAGTGAAGAGGAAATATCTATGTATTCAATTATATTATTATTGTTGAGAGTGTCCACTAGTGAAAGTATGATCCCTAGGCCTTGTTTCTAAGCATTGAAACACTGTTTACAACCAGTTCTGCTACATGTTTGCTTGCTGCCATTTTATTTCAGATTGTAATTACCACTTATAATCATCCATATCACTTGTATTTTAATATCTCTTCGCCGAACTAGTGCACCTATATATTTGACAAGTGTATTAGGTGTGTTGGGGCCACAAGAGACTTCTTGTATCTTAATTGCAGGGTTGCTTGAGAGGGATATCTTTGACCTCTACCTCCCTGAGTTCGATAAAACTTGGGTGATTCACTTAAGGGAAACTTGCTGCTGTTCTACAAAGCTCTGCACTTGGAGGCCCAACACTGTCTACAAGAATAGAAGCATGCGTAGACATCAAGCTCTTTTCTGGCGCCGTTGCCGGGGAGGTAAGGTAAAAGGTACTCACATCCTCTGTCTACTAAGCTATTTTCTAGCACTGTTGTCGGCGTGTGAGTTCTCGAAGTTATCTCCTTTAGATCCTACAGTTATATCTTTTTGTTTCTTGTTTTTATTTTACTAGTTAGGCTTAATGGAAAACAAAAAAAAATTAGAGATCTTTATGAACTTTATATTGAATTAGGACATGATGCTTTTGAACAGAAAATTAAAAAACCTATGGAAGTTTGTTTGCATAATAGTGATAGCAATGTTATTAGCATGAATTCTTTGAACGCCATTATTGCTAATGCTATGGAAGAATTTAAGCTTGGGGAGGTCGGTTTTGATGAAAATGATCTTTTTAGTTCCCCGGTTTTGGAGGAGAAAATTTGCTTTGATGATACTTTGCCTCCAATATATGATGTTTATAATGATTGTGATATTTTCACTCCACCTACTATTGAGGATATAGTTTATGTTGATTACGATATGCCTCCTATATATGATGTTTACAATGATGAATATGATATTTTCAATCCATCTGCTATTGAGGATAAAATTAATTATGATTATTCTATGCCTCCAATTTATGATGATTACAATGATGGATGTGATACTTTTACTCCCACTATTACTAATGAAACTGTTTATGCTTATGTGCAGAGTAATGATACTTATATGCATGTGGATCATGATAAGAATGCTTTATGTGATAGCTATATTGTTGAGTTTATTCATGATGCCACTGAAAATTATTTTGAAAGAGGAAAGTATGGTTATAGAGATCTTCATGTTACTAAATTTCTTCTCTTTATGATGAAGGTTTTGAGCTTTCTCTTGATTTTCTTCTATTTGCTGGGTACTTTAAGACCTACTGGTCCTTTTGAGAGAGGGAGACACGGTTTCATATATCTCAATAACATTAAGTCTTCTCTCTTTATGTTGAAATTTTTGAAGTTGCACTTGTTTTGCCTTCCTATGCTAGTCACTTTGTGCTTTATTGATTTATTTTCCTACAAGATTCCCTTGCATAGGAAGTGTGTTAGGCTTAAATGTGCTTTATATTTTCTTCTTGATGCATTCTTATATGTTCAACTGTTATACATATGAGAGCATCGTTAAAATTATCATGCCTAGCTAAAAGGCTTTAAAGAAAAGCGCTTGTGGGAGACAACCAATTGTTTTTTTTTTTTGCGATTTTCTTTTATTGAGTCAAGGAGCTTGTTTACTTCTGTAGAAACTCCTTTGTATCTTTACTTTTTTGCATTGTTGTGCCAAGAAGAGTCTCTAATGATAAGATGATGCTAGATTTTGATTGCTGCGCAGGAACAGATTTCTGCTGTTCACCGTATTAATTTTCTAAAATCGACAGAATTGATTTAAATCTGAAAAATTTGTGCGTAATCCTGATGTATAAGCATCTTTCATTAGTTCAAAGTTTTTCGATCTGAGCATCGTAAGTGTCTCGAAAAAATTCGTCTTTGCGGACTGTTCTGTTTTAGACAGATTATGTCTTTTATTTTGCATTCTCTCTTTTACTAGTGTTGGGTGGAATTCTTTTTTGTGGAAGAGCTTCACATAACATCAGTAGTAGTAGCTAATGTTTAAAAAGTAATTGTCATGTTTGTGTCCTTATAGAACATGTGAGTTTTTGATTGTGCACTAACCCTCTAATGAGAATTACTCTGAGTTTGGTGTGGCGGAAGTTTTCAAGGGTCAAGAGAGAAGGATGATATAATGTGATCAAGAAGAGTGAAGAGCTTAAGCTTGGGGATGCTCCCATGGATCACCCCAGCATATTTCAAGAAGACTCAAGCGTCTAAGCTTGGGGATGCCCAAGGCATCCCCTTCTTCATCAGCAACTTATCAGGTCATCTCTAGTGAAACTATATTTTAATTCTTTCACATCATATGTGCTTTACTTGGAGCGTCTGTGTGCTTTTATTTTCAGTATTTTATTTTTCTTATGATCAACTTGATTGGATCCTAGCATTCTTGATTGGGAGAGAGACACGCTCCGCTTTTTCATATGAATACTTCTATTCTTCACTTATACTTGTTGAGTATTCTTATCTAGCTATTGCTATGCTTTTAGCTCTTGTTTTGCATGCATCTCTTATTCAGAGCTGTTAGTTCTTTTAAAGAAAGTACTCTCTTGCTTCACTTATAATTGTTTGGAGAGTTTATGTTGAAATAAATTGATTGGTGTTTGGTTGGAACATAAAATATTGCATGTGGTAGATGGTATAATGGAAAAAGCTTACATATTCTTGTAGATCACTGTATTGGATAATTTGATACTTGTCAATTGTTTTGAGTTATCAAGTAGTTCATGTTTAAGCTTTTGTATCATGTAGTTAAAACCTATTAATGAAGAACTACCGTAAAGCTCGTTGAAATTTGGTTTGCATGATTGGTATCTCTAAGGTCTAGATATTTTCTAGTAAAAGGGTTTGGTTAACAAGGAAGACAGTGTAGAGTCTTATAATGCTTGCAATATGTTTTCATATAAGTCTTGCTGTGTCGGTTGATATCTTGTGTTTGCTTCAAATAACCTTGCTAGCCTAAACTCTGTACTGAGAGGGAATGCTTCTCGTGCATCCAAAACCTTGAGCCAAAATCCATGCCATCTGTGTCCACCATAACTACCTATATGTGGTATTTCCTTGCCACTCCAAGTAAAATTTTCATGTGCTACCTTTAAACTATTCAAAAACTTATTACTCCTTTTTGTGTCAATGTTTACCAAGCTCATGAGGACGGGGTGGATGTCTTTATGTCAACTGTCAAACAGACTTTACCACCGGACTAGCGGCATATACATCCGCTTATCCATTAATTTTGCAAAAAGAGCTGGCAAATGGGGTGCCCAGTCCCAATTAATTACAACTTTAACCGCTTAATTCTCTTCACATTTTTGCCCTGATTTATCAGTCAAGCAATGACAAACAGTGAAATATCTGCATGTGTAAACAAAAGAGAAGAGGGATGATCTGCCTTGCTGGTAGAAATAACGTCCTTCATGGGAGCCGCTCTTAAAAGTCTGGTTGGCAGGGGTCATATTGTACTTTCCATTTTCTGATTCGTTGACAATTAACAAACACCTCTCAAAACTTATTTTTACTCTCTATATGATTTTAAAAACTTAAAAAGCTCTAGCACATGATTTAATCCCTGCTTCCCTCTGCGAAGGGCCTTTCTTTTACTTTTATGTTGAGTCAGTTTTCCTACTTCTTTCTATCTCAGAAGCAAACACTAGTGTCAACTTTGGTGCAACAATTTTTATATGCTTGTATATTGCACTTATTATATTGCTTTGTGTTGACAAATATCCATGAGATATATATGTTGAAAGTTGAAAGCAATTGCTGAAGCTTAAATCTTCCTTTGTGTTGGTTATATACCTTTTACTTAGAATCTATTGCTTTATGAGTTAACTCTTATGCAAAACTCTTTGATGCTTGTCTCGAAAGTACTATTCATGAAAAGTTTTTGCTTATATGATTCAGTTGTTTGCTCATTATCTACTTGCTAGCAAACTATAGACCATTGACCTGGATCACTTCATTCATAACATGTGCTTTACAATACTATTTGATCAAGATTATGATGGTAGCATGTCACTTCAAAAATTATTTTGTTTTATCATTACCTACTCGAGGACGAGTAGGAACTAAGCTTGGGGATGCTTGATACGTCTCAAACGTATCTATAATTTATGATGTTCCATGCTTGTTCTATATCAATATCACATGTTTTATATGCACTTTATATCACATTATGACATTTATTGGACTAACCTATCAACAAGATGCCACAGTGCCAGTTTTTGTTTATTATGTTTGTGCATTGCAGAAAAGGTCCAAAAACCAAAGTGCTCGAAAAAATCCAGAAAAATTACAGAAATCCAAATAGCCAGAAGACCCACGGAGCCAGAAGGGCAAGTCCAGCGGAGGCCCACATCCTCCACACCATGCCTCTGCGCGGCTTGGAGGGGGCGGCGCCGGGGGGTGGTGTGGACGGCTCGTGCACTCCCTCGCGTTGCCCTTTGGCCTATATATTGCTCCTACCCCGAAAACCCTAAAAGGATCGACGATTTCTGCAGAAGAGTTCCGTAGCTCCGCCGCCACCAAAAACCCTAATTCAGGGGACATAAGTCTCTGTTTCGGCACCCTGCCGGGACGGGGAATTGCCCCCGGAACCATCTCCATCGACGCCACCGCCATCTTCATCACCGTTGCTGCCTCCCATGATGAAGAGGGAGTAGTTCTTCATCGGGGCTGAGGGCTCTACCGGTAGCTATGTGGTTTATCTCTCTCTCCCATGGTGTGATCTTTATGTGATCATGAGCTTTGTAATCTAGTTGAATCCATAGATGTTACTCTTCATTATCTTATATATGCTAATCAAAGTGGTTTTATTAATGTAAACTCCGGAGTCACATTTGTCCCACGGTGCGAAGTTGACAGTGTGTGCACCGTGTGTGGCTCTTAGGCTAAAGATTACAGGAATACTTATCATGAGTTATTATTTGTGTTGGATGTCTCTATGAAATTGTGGTGTTTGTCTAGTACTATTTTAGGGCGCTCAAGTTGACAGTGTGGGGTTCCCTAGATGTGGAATGCGACTTTAAGGTGTGCTTTTATAGCCCAACACAGTGGATTGGTGTTCGTTATCCAACGAGACAATAATTCAGAGTAGCATAGTGAAGAGGAAATATCTATGTATTCAATTATATTATTATTGTTGAGAGTGTCCACTAGTGAAAGTATGATCCCTAGGTCTTGTTTCTAAGCATTGAAACACCGTTTACAATCAGTTCTGCTACATGTTTGCTTGCTGCCATTTTTATTTCAGATTGCAATTACCACTTATAATCATCCATATCACTTGTATTTTAATATCTCTTCGCCGAACTAGTGCACCTATACATTGACAAGTGTATTAGGTGTGTTGGGGACACAAGAGACTTCTTGTATCTTAATTGCAGGGTTGCTTGAGAGGGATATCTTTGACCTCTACCTCCCTGAGTTCGATAAACCTTGGGTGATTCACTTAAGGGAAACTTGCTGCTGTTCTACAAACCTCTGCACTTGGAGGCCCAACACTGTCTACAAGAATAGAAGCGTGCGTAGACATCACCGGTTACTGCGCAAAACAGTTCAAAGAGACCATCATACTCAAAATCACCATTGTAGATGCGAATTTAACGATGGAAATCTATGAAAGCATGTTATGGCGGCTATGTATGACTTACTCGGGAAAGTAAGGCACGAGAAAGTTACGCTTGGGAATATTCACCACGAAGGCGTCATTGTGTCACGTCTGCCTTACCACTAGGGTCTTTTATGAACAATTCTTGCATGTAGTAGGGGTCAACTATCACGAGGTCCGGGGTATTCTCTTGTTTGATCTGCTGTGCCATACTGAGCGCAACTAGGCGGACCATGGATGGGTGGAGCGGTTGCATATGGTACATTCTGAAGATGTCATCAAATCTCACGAAGAGCAGGTATGCATGTTGTGCTTCACCGACAAAGCCCAAGCCCTCTGGTACATTTGTAATAAAAAGCGGGTATGATGGATCTTTCTCCTTGAGAAGATTATTCTCCAAATGAAGAACAAGATCATGGAGGTCCCTCCTATCCCTAGTCAATGTTTTGACACATTTCGGCGGCAGGATCGGTTTACCCAACTCATGTGTCCCATGCCAGCCGTGGACGGGTATCCTGTCCGGAAACCGGCTCTTCATTGGCTGCCTGTTGGAGTCGTCAAAATGTTTCTTATTTTTTCTTTTACGAAACTTCTTCTTAGGCTTATTCACCAGCGCATCTTCTGGCGTATCATGGTTGGGTATATCTCCATCATCTCCGTCATCGTAACGATCAACGGTCTCCGACGGGCTGCTACCAGAATTGGGGTTGGCGGACGGATTATCCACAATAGGTGTCATATTGATGATCGACTTGCTGTAGCCGAAGATGATCATGGGGGGAGGCCCTTGTTGACCTCCCTTCATCCAAGTCCCAATGGACTCACATATGGTAGGAAAGAGGGAGTTGAACGCCTTAGTCAGTGCGTCTTCGATGGACACCTCCATCGACATATATCGATTTTGCTCGATCGGATCATTGCCTCCTGTCTGAGAACCCCCGGCCTCGTCGTTGTGAGCCATATTCGCACTAACGAGGAAAGTCAAAGTTAGTAGAACAAATATAAGGAAAATTCACTTAATTAAGTACTGAGATACCCCATGAGTCCAATTTTGCCGGAATGTCGATTAACTTTCGTCGCGGCAAATCCGGGCACTCAAATATGTCCTATGTTTAGCAAAGTCATGCCAAAATTCATGAAAAATTTCGGCATGACCTTTGCTAAAAAGGACATATGGAGTACCCGAAATTTGCCGGAACATAAGTTAATCAACATTCCATCAATCTCAAGGGCCTCATGGGTACCTGCAAATATTTCACAAATCGACCGGCATGTCCGGCCACCATGCACTACCACCACATACACATTTGCACAAAAACCTTACAAGCATCTACAGCCGTCAACATACACATCACCACCACCGGCCGGCAACATACACATACACATTTTCACAAAACATGCACAATTTGGGCTAGTCATTTCCACAAGCACCTTCGGTGCTAGGAGGGAGAGGGGTTGAACCTTCGGTGCCGGCGGCGGAGGAGGATGACGATGCAGGTGGAGACGGCATGGAGGAGTGGTATGTGGGAGCTCGGGGCCAGGAGGAAGCGTGGACGGTGGCGGGCGCTCGGGGCGGCGCACGAGCGCGGACGGGCGCTCGGGGCGGCACGCGCTTGGGGCGGACGAGCGCGAGGTAGAGGTGGGTGGGGACGGCGTGGGCGCGGACGGCAGGGGTGGGCGGCGGCGGCGGTTTTGAGTCGGGGGTGGCGGCACGTTGGCGCAGTGAGGGCGGGTGCGGGCGGCGGGGGTGCGCTGTCGGGGAGGCGGGTGGGGGCTCCGGCGACGTGGGCCGGCGCGGTCGGGGAGACGGGTGGGGCGGCGGCGGTTCCAAATCGTGGAGGCGGGGTGGGAAAGAGAGAGATGGGAAAGAGAGAGAGGAGCCGACACTAAGTGGGGGGACCCACATTACCGTTGACGGACGGGGCGCAGTGTCCATCAGCGGTGTATGGATACCGCTGACGGACAGTTGTCTCCGTCCGCCGGCGGTAAGTTTTTTTATTATTTTCTTTTCTGTTTTTGTTATTTTCTTTTCTGTTTTTGTTATTCCTTTATATTTTCAAATACATTTGCGCATCTCAAAATACATTTCAAATACTTGTGTGCATTTACAAAAACATTTCAAATACATCATGGTTCAAAAACATCTCAAATACAAATTTAAGATACACATCGCTTTTTTCTTAGCGTTTGCCCATCTTCTTGCATTTTTTGGTCGCAGTTGCATAATTTAGCCCCACGTCGTGACTTCTTCTTTTGAATGGAAGACCTTTCGCGGGTAGCGTGGTTCTGCTTCTTCTTAACGTGTATGTTGTCTTATTATCATCTTTGTCATCGTCAATATTTGGGTCACCAAACTGGTCGAAGTCGTCCTTGTTGGCGATTCTATCCATTCTGATGATGTTTCTTTTGCCTCTCCTCACAACCACACAGCTTGGCTTTGATGGGTCGGTTATGAAGAAGCATTGGGACACGTGCTTAGCCAATACCCATGGCTCATTTTGCGCGGTGACGTTCGTGCTTGATGAAGTGCCGGCTTCGGGTAAAACCATGGTGGTGAAGTATTGGTCTTCTTTTCTGACGGTGGATAACCTAGCCCATCTGACGCGGAACATCGGCACCTTCTCTCTAGAGTAGTTAAGCTCCCAGATCTCCTCGATCCTTCCGTAGTATCTAAACTTCTTGTCACCGACGTATGATTCCATCGTTACCCCCTGAGTTTTGATAGTCAGAAGTTTTGTCCTTTTCCTCCTTGTAGAAAGTGAACCCGTTGATATCATATGCTTGAAACGTCGTGAGGTTGGGGCGGGGCCACGCGATAAGGCGTATAAGAATCTACCTTTCGCACAAGTCGTTGGCGGAGCGACAAGCTCATCTTTGAACCAACGCAAGAAAGAGGAGTTGTGCTCTCTGATTATTTCTCCTTCGGTCCTCTGCCTGCCCTGGTCAATGTACTTCTTCTTAATCGCGCTTTTGTGTTTTTCCACCCAAGTATCGACCATTTCAAGGTGTTGGAGAGCTACTAAGTTTGCCCTATTAAAGTCGGCCATTCGACGAGAGTAGCCCACATGCAACTCCCTCGCGCCATTTCTGTGTCCTGACCCACCAAGCTTGCCAAGGTGCTTGTTAGGGGGCAAACCAACAGGGTTCTCAATCTCCAGATGATCCGTGTAGAAAGAGATGCACTCTTCAGTGAGAAAGCCTTGAACGATGCTTCCATCCGGACAGGCCCTATTACGAACAAATCCTTTTATGACCCCATTTATCCTTTCGAACGCCATCATGTTGTGGAGAAACAACGGTACGAGATGATATCATCCACGATGTGGACCAACAGATGCACGCAAATGTCAAAGAATGCGGGCGGGAAGTAAATCTCAAGCTCGCATAGTATCACAACAATCTCTTCCTGCAGCCTTGAGAGTTGCTTTGCGGTGATCGACTTTCGAGAGATCACGTCAAAGAAGTTACAGAGGCCAAAAAGGGTGTCACGAACGTGCTTGTCCATTATCCCTCGGATCGCAACCGGAAATATCTGTGTCATCATCACGTGACAATCATGAGACTTCATCCCGCTGAACTTTTGTTTCAGCGGGTCTAAAAATCTGCTTATCAGCCCCGAGTAACCCAAAGGCACTTTGACTCCTAGAAGGCACTTGATCAATTGTTCGATCTCGTTTGGACTAAGAGTGAAGCAGGAGGGGGGCAGTAATTGTCATTCTTCTTAACCGTTTTGTCAATGTGACCATCTGTCTCCTCATCCGACTGGCCATCATCCCCCTTTTTCGGGCGTCCCACGTGAAGCTCTTCCATGATTTTCATATGTATCAGGTCACTTCTTGCTTTCGGCCCATCTTTGGTCCTCTCCGACATGTTGAGCAAAGTGCCAAACAAACTCTCGAACACATTCTTCGTGATATGCATTAGATCAAGACAATTTGGCGTATCGAAGATGGGCCAGTACGGCAAGTCCCAAAACATCAAGCCTGCAGAACATCAAGCGCTACTTTCAAGTGGGACTCTTCTGGCCCACAGCCTGGATACAACGGAGTATTCAAGTCTATCTTCAGTTGCGCCAGCTTAGATTATGAGTTAGTCGTCTTCTTTAGAAGTAGTTCTTTTAGATGAGGGTCCCGCATGACTGAAGTTAGCGGTGTTCGTGTGTCCTCGTCTTCTGGTACCACCTGCTCTTGATCACCGTCTTCTCCAACATGATCATGTTGGTGATCAGGCTCTTCGCCTTCTAGCCCTCGTCGTTATTGTCTTGGTGCCCTTCCTGATCATTTTCTGCCGTCGCCCCATGGATTTCATCATCTTCATTATCTTCTATCCACTGAGTGTGGCCATCCATGAAACCACGCCTGAGCAGGTGAGTCAGCAAATCTCCGGTAAAGGGGTTGATGCTGCACTCCAGTTTGCATTTTTGACACGGACATTGTATGTCTTTGCGTTTATTTCGCAACATGTCTTCCGTCACGTGTCTCAAGTATGTATTCACGACACGTTCACTCATAATAACCATTATCACCTGCATGTTGTAGAATCAAGACAATAAGAACCATTTTATATTTTATCGCGGGTTTCATGAAAAAATTCGACATGACCTTCCTATAAATAGGACCTAAGGAGAGTGCCAAAATTTGCCGAAACTGAAATGAATCAACATTCCGGTAAAATATTGGCAACTCATTGTTAATTTCACACATCACAACACAATTTCATCCATCACAACACATTTTCACACATCCCAAGCCATTTCATCATGTCGCGTGGATACGAGCGCATTATCCGGCCAAATTTTACAAGTATGCATTTATATCGATAATAAATCACCTTAATGAGTTAAGCACACGTCAAACCGGAGAGGGATATCTCGTAGAAACCTAGATCTAGAGGTAGGAGTGGTTTGAGTGGATTTTTTTTGGGGTCAAAATGGGATGTGGGAGAGAGATTTGGTAGGATCTATCAACTAAATAAATTTTTGTTGGCTAAATGTGGTGGATTAGAAGGGGGAATGAGCTAAAAATGAGCAAGACTCGATCTAGTGAGAGAAGTAAGCGTGAGGTGCCAATATTGTGCGGTGGTGGTAGGTGGGCGACTTTAAGTCGGGTCTCAGGTTATCGCTGGCGGACGGCATAGATGGTGCGCCAGCGGTAAGTACAGTACCGCTGGCGGCAATTGGCGGAGCCAACTACCACTGGCAGACAGACTATTTCATTCGTCAACTGTACTTCATGTAGCACTGGCGGGCAGGATCGTCGTCCGCCAGTGCTGCTTAGCCCCGCTGGCTGGCACATGCTCGCCACTACCACTGACATACATGGCCTGTTGTACGCTAGCGGTAGCATAGGAACCGCTGGCGGACTCGTACTCCTATTCACCAGCGATAATAGCGTTGGCGTACGCTCTGGTATGTCCGTCAGCAATAGCGTTGCGGCTATAGGCATATTTCTACTGGTACGAAAATCCCAAACTGGAAGTAAATATTCCTAAAACCATAATTAGGCAAGCTGTGGCAAGTCGCCGGCACCTGCTAGCTTGTCGAAGAATAAGTTTAGTGGACTCGAGCTCCGTGAACAAAGAGAAAAAGGAAAGTCGACTCGGGCACATCAGAGCTTCGTCGATGAGGAAAAGCACTAGTCAGTACGCAGCATCGGCATCTTACGGTAGGTTCGATCTTTACTTGCAGGCGCGATCGACGTCGAAATCTCAGCTCGGCCGACGTGAAGAAAAGAAAAAAATCAATCTTTTGACTGATCCACGACAGTACAGGTGTTAAGCAGCCGAGTCCGGTGGTATCTATCCGGGCATCCTAGCCACGCACGTACGCGCGGGCTTATAAATACTAGCAAAAATGACCGTGCGTTGCAACAGGTGTGAAAAACTAAAGTACTTAATTTTACCATCATTCACTATAATTTTATTATGCGATTTTATGTGATGATAGACATACACTATTTTTGTATAGCATTAGCAGTATATATAGCATGCATCTTGAATGAAAAGCTTGGCTAGAAAGCACGTAAGGCAGAAAGCACAGACGGCCTTAGCTAGCTTACTTTTCTTCATATCACATGGATCCCTCGTGCACCTGGATCCGCTGTTAGTTACACATTTATATATTGTGATTAAAAGTTGTAACTCACATGACGGCACGATGATGTGCGTGTCTCTCTCTGTGCAGCGATGATCAATTGCTAGTACCTGGTATCTGGTCATCTCCGCAGCCGGTATCTGGTCACCTCCACAGCTCGACGGTGTCACATGGTGAAGTTCAGACATAATAAGAGCCGCCAAGCCGACAAATCAATTGTGCTTCGATAAATTAATCGGCAATTGAGGTTCCAGCAGAGATGCAAGGACTTCTATCTGCATTTCAATGTATATTGGGAGAGCCTCAACATTTGCCACCCATGAGGGATATTCAGCACCGAATTGATCTAATTCCTGGTGCTAGTCTTCCTAATTTGCCTCACTATTGAATGAATCCAAAGTTGCTGCTATCAGAGAATGGCCAACACCGAAGACCATTTCAGAAGTGAGAAGCTTTCGTGGTCTTACTGAGTGATGCGGGATTGAAGAACACGAGCAGCCAGAGCTTTGCGTGCACCTCCGAGATTCCGACGTCCGGCACATCATGGTATGCGCGAGCGAGTACTCGCACAAGTACCACCCGGAGCGCGCCCGCCGCGACGGCCATCAGCATGAGGGATTTAGGGCAGCCGCCAAAGGGTACATTGTGCGGACGGTGTACCACCCGATCAAGTCCGGGCATCCGCTGCGCACCTCGTCGTTTCTCGCCGGAGTGGACTGCAATGGGGCTGATCTGTTCGACGCGCAGCTGCAGGCTGCGTCCTGGCTGTATGTCCACACCTAGCAATCAATTGGGAAACCCATGTACAGCTTCTCACCCTGAGTAGTAAACCAGATCGACAGCGATTCGCGTGTGTTGCATGTGTGCTCAGGCTATAGCTACCTAACACACATTAGCAATTTAGCATCGCGTTTGCTTGCTACTCCGTGCGCGCTTTGCCAGCAGCCAAAATCATCGCCTAAGAAGCAACTTGCGACGGATCATGGCTTGTACTCGGCCGGACCCGAGCGAGCCGAACGAGCAGTCGTGCTCTACCATCTTGTAGTACGACGACTATTGATGATGACCGCACCGGACGACGCTGTCGATCTCATCCCGATAGATAGTCTCGTGGTCGGAGATGGCTTGACACGCGCATGAGCAGCTTGATCTGCCTTATCACAAGATCCAACCTGTGTGCCGCTATATCTCCAGCCTATGACTTCCTCGTTTCCAGGTGAGCAGCTTCCTCCCGGCCACATGGCACGGTGATGAACAAATTCGTTCCCAACCTGACGAGGGCGTCGATCAGGAACCTCCGTTGACGACGAAAGCTTGCTTTCGAGCTTCGTTGGCGAGCGAACTCCGACGAGGTCGTGGGATCGATTTAGTGGGAATTTCTATAGGATTTCTGTGATAATCACGCACAGAGGGCGGTGGCTATATATGGATTGATTTAGGAATCCCTATAGAAATCTTCACGGAATTCGATTTTGGAGAAATCTCAGTTCGAAAGGAACTCTTCTAATTTCTGTGTAACGTGTATAGTGGGGAAAGGAAAAGAGATGGGCCGATGGGCCGGTTCGACTGGACGATGCGGTGCCTGCACGGAAACGTAGCGAACAGGACGTACCAATGACGTACGAACCAAACCACGGAAAGCTGACCGACGAAAATTGGGGTTTAGCGATCGTGAACCATCATACGGTTTTTTTTATAGCGAATCAGATTGGTTTTTTTAGCGATCGCGTGCGTGCGACGACGTACCACCGCGACGTACGGACGGACGAAAGAAGAAACACTACTCGTGTTATATAGGAGTAGTAGAGATAAACACAAGTAGCAGCTTAGGTCGACACGCTTTGGTTAGCTTACGTGCGCTGCATGATTAGGCTTCGCAGTAGATCCACGTGCACGTCGACCACGCTGCCTGCCCGACGATCAAATCGCTCGCATGCACCCAGAAGTTTGGAGAAGGAAAGCTCCCGATCGACGAGTCAGCGCGGCGGTTGATTGATTGTTCGATTGATCGGTCTGCGTGACGCGACCAACACCCAGCTTTGGGTTCCCGTCAATCAAGAAGAAAAAAAACACCGAGCCTGGGTTTAACGGTCGAACCGAACGCTCTCTTCTTTTTCTTGAGTATCTTTTTTCTTTAGGAAAAGTAAGCCAAGCTTATCTGCCCGAGTGCCCATATCTGCACGCATTTCGATACATCACGTGCGCCATATAGACGCACTTTCTACACAACTTCTGCCGCCGCACACAGGAGAAAAGGCAACAATTAATAAACTGTTGAGTTGCTGTTGAATTTTCTTCACACAAAAAAAAACATGATTCAGGTGGGTAAATAACCTAGCAGGCAATAGCATAGTCTTGTTCTTCCGAAATCAACCAACGCTGGTCGAAGGTGGGCGGATCCGGCGTCGACGCTCTGTTTCGGTGGTGTTCGTGCTTGGTTCTGTGAGAGGACTGGCGATGCTCGTTCAACGGCTTAGGTTTCGTCGCACTGCGGCGGACGTCTCTTGTCTTCGAAGCCGAGAGGTTCTCTCAGGTGGTGGTTAGTGGGTGGAGTGGCTTCGTCTTCTCCGGCGACAGTGAAGGCGTCGCCGTTGCGTTGGTTCTTGTTTCTCCCCGGCGTGTTCCTGTAATGGCATTTGTATTGTACTGTGTACTTTGTATTTTCTGATATATATATGCAGTTCTCAAAAAAAAAAAAATCGACCAACGCCCAACCGTACATCGCGTCGATCGACACGACGCATCCTTATCCTCCACGTCCCGCGCCGCACCGTGCTGCTACTAGTAGTACTCTGGTCCGCCCCCACACTACGTGTCGCGCCACCACCGGGCTACGCCTGGCCCAGCCCGTCCCCTTCCCGAAACGGAACGCCCGTCCGTCCACGTCAGCCTGCTGCCAGCCGCCTTGCGATACGTCCAAGAAATCTGACGTAAGCCATGACAGAAGCAGCGCCGCCGAGCGCTCTCACCTCCACGTGTCCGGTCAGCGGCTCCGCACCACGTGTGCTCTACCCGGAGCCGGCCTCGCAAACCACACGTACGTGTCGTGTTCGTCGTCCCTATAAATCGCCCGCTCCTCGCCCGGAACAAGTTTCAAGCCTCCTCGCCTCCTACAAACACTAGCAGAGAAAAGTAGAGTTCAGAGCAGCGCCGAGCTGATCGATCGAGCTTCAGTGGTACCGGATCGAGGTCGGATCGATGATGAGCGCCGCGCAGGAGCTGCAGCTGCCGCCGGGGTTCCGGTTCCACCCCACGGACGAGGAGCTCGTCACGCACTACCTCTGCCGCCGCTGCGCCGGCGCGCCCATCGCCGTCCCCATCATCACCGAGATCGACCTATACAAGTTCGACCCATGGCAGCTACCAAGTACGTCGTCCCTCCCTTCATTACACCTTTATTTGCTCCTCCATCCATCTCCCCTCTCCTCTCATCATCCGTCTGACGCCTCCCGATCGATAATTCGACCAACCTGTAATTAATCAACCATGTCGATCTTGTTTTCTTCAGAGATGGCGCTGTACGGCGAGAAGGAGTGGTACTTCTTCTCCCCGCGGGACCGCAAGTACCCCAACGGCTCCAGGCCCAACAGGGCCGCCGGCTCCGGGTACTGGAAGGCCACGGGGGCAGACAAGCCCGTCGGCACGCCCAAGACGCTGGCCATCAAGAAGGCGCTCGTCTTCTACGCCGGGAAGGCGCCCAAGGGCGAGAAGACCAACTGGATCATGCACGAGTACCGACTCGCCGACGTCGACCGATCCGCACGCAAGAAGAACAGCCTCAGGGTGAGCACTCGATCATCCTCTCTTGGTGCCCTCCAGTTTTTTTTATGGTCATTGATGCCCTCCATCCAGTGAATTGCTTAGAATTGATTCAGATTAATTGCAGTAGATTAGATGAACGGGGACTGGAGATATTTTAGTACAGCAAGATATTTCCATGATATAATGCAATTAAGATGGCATCCTTTCGTAAGGAATGGGCGAATAAGCATGCCCCATGTATTAATTATTTAATTTGGGCCGTACAATTTTCACCAGGGGGGGCCGCACCGGGTGCAACTTGCTCGGTGTGGTGGATTTAAAAAAAAAAACGTGTGGAGGTATTCGATGCCCATCACCTCTGATCCCTTTCAGTTCGGGTCACAATTATTCGCCACATCCTACGCGCCCATGATACAGCGACGGCGGCGCCGCAAAAAATCATGGGAGCAAGTGGCCAAATCAATAATGCTTGGATAATTGTACTTGGATGTGGTAGTGGCGACGACGATATTTTAGATTAGTTTGATTTGATTCGAGTAGCTCGTGATGTGTGATCGTTTGTCTGACCATGGTTGTTGTCTCGGTGCAGTTGGATGATTGGGTTCTGTGCCGAATCTACAACAAGAAGGGCGGGCTGGAGAAGCCGGAGCCCTTGGACCGGAAGCCGGTCATGTCCGGCAGCCACTACGCCGGTCCTGGCGGCGCCATGGTGAGCTCGCCGCCGGAGCAGAAGCCGGTCGTGGGGACGATGAACAACGGCGGCACGACGTTCCCGGAGTTCGCGGCGTACTACGACCGTCCATCGGACTCGATGCCGCGGCTGCACGCGGACTCGAGCTGCTCGGGGCAGGTGCTGTCGCCGGACCAGTTCCCGGGCGGCGGGGAGGTGCAGAGCCAGCCCAAGATCAGCGAGTGGGAGCGCTCCTTCGCCACGGCGCCCGACCCCGTCAACCCTGCGGCCGGCGGTCTCGGCCTCGGCGGCGACCCGCTCCTCCAGGACATCCTCATGTACTGGGGCAAGCCGTTCTAGTTAAGCAACACACCGATCGAAGCGAGTAATCCTCCTTGGGGCGATGACACGGTCGAGCCGCCGTTGCTGACCCGATGAACAGCAGCAGGAGATAATTTAAGAAGATATTTAGACGTGGAAGATAAAGACGAAAAATGATCAGGTGCTTGATGACGGCTTGGAACTAAGACGGCGATGATACCGTGGGGCCCTGGGCTCTTATCAGCAGCAGGACATGGTCGACGCGGAGATGCTTGCATGAAAGCTCTCGAGTCTCGAGCATGGCATGTGTGTATATACAGATGGAACGTGATTGATTCGGTGCAGTGAGGGGTCCCGGCTCCTGTTTCTTCATTGGTTGAACTATTGTAGGGTTCCTTCATAGTAGTGGTACAGTGATTTACACCAGCGGCCACTGTGCCAGCATTCAGCAGCACTGTGTACTGTTGTACCGGTGATGCTAGTGTAAAACATTCATCAAATGAAACTGAATATTACAGTAATATAATATCCGTGCTTGCTGCGGTTGTTGAGTTCTGAAGAAAAATGTGTTATGCTTGGTAATTTTCCAGCTGCGTCGACAGCTCGCCGAGGCGGCGCTCCAGCGCATGGGAGATAAGCTCGTACTAGTACTATGCAGGAAACGTGCGAAAAAACGTGATCGAAATCAGGTGCAGGCGTTGAACAAATGAACAGACTTTTCTAGCCTTTGAACGCTCGGCCGCCCGTCCATGTGCACGTGTAGGAGGGCGGGCGGATCCCGAGAGCTCACGGCGGCGGTGGTGCGTTCCGTACGATGCACCTGGACTTCCTCGTCTCCCAGGTTCACACGGATGACGACGGGGATCAAAGGCCTCGTGCTTATCGCCTCCGGTGTCGACCTGTTCGGCGTCAGAACTCGCCCGTCCACCGCACTGTTCCTGAAATCTGACAGAAGAATAGGTATTCGGTAGTACAGCTATGCAATGTCCGATTAGGTTCAGAAACGCTCGAATTTGAGAGGAATCATATTCTCGCTAACCTTCCATCTGGACTGGAATTGGCCAGAGCTGCATGCGGCCGAGCAGCCGGCAGCCGCCGTTGTTGTGCGCGGACCTGCCATGTGCTCGCACGCTGCTTTAAGCCAGGACAAAAACGGCTGACTGCTGCTGCCGAGATAAGGTTAATGAATCTACTCCCTCCGTTCCAATTTAATTGACTTGCTATCCATCACATGTGGATGTATCTATACATATAACATGTCTAGATGCATCCATATTTAGTGAATAGCAAGTCAATTAAATTGGAACGGAGGGAGTAGCACATAAAACCAAATGGCGGCGTCGCCTTCCTCGAACTTTCGACTGACATGCATGTTTGTCCGTCCACTGGGTCAGGAATTTATAGCCGCTGAATTTGAACGGCCGAGGTTTACTGATCGTGCACAAGCTCTGTTCGCTGGTTTTAGCGGAAGGTAGCGCGAGTTGGTAATTCTCGGTTCGTCGTATTCGCTGGCCATGTAGTGCATGAAAGAAAGATGTTCGTTTTTTTATAAATCTTCGTCCGATTTATATTGATGCAAAATCAGGGGACGACGTAATTTAACATTTGCTGAAACACGAAGAAATGGGCGTAAATCCATGAGTTTTGTTTTTTTGAGCATGCGTAAAAGTCCATGAGTGTTCTCTAGCGGCTTTGAGTGGAAAAAAATGGGTGTGTGACTGAATTGCTTGGCCCATAAGGCCACAAGGGTGCGAAGATCTGTATTGGGGAAGAGTAATCCTAGGCCCATGGTTTGATAGCTGCGTTCAAAATGCAGTTCGTTTCGTATGAGGGAAATGGCGTGGACTTTTTCTATTTTTCTATTCTGTCATCGTGGTTTCGGTAGCTTTTACTGTTGGTTTGATATATTTTTCGAAATGGAGACAAAAAACTTTGTTGATCAACTAAGTTTTTTTTGCGAGGAAACCATGGTGATATTACATGGAGAACATTACAGAAAGGTGCCCAACAAAGATAAAAATTACACTCCAGTCCTTCTGCAACTCAAAGACGCCGGCATGGAGCAGGACGTGCCGGCGGCGCGCCGCCGCCTCGTCTTCCTTCAAGCCTTGGATCAGAAGACGTCCCCTAGCGAACGGGAAGTCGCCGGACCTCGAACTCCGTGGAGCCTCCACCCAAGTCCAGCTACATCTTCGTCTTCCATCAACATCACCGGCTTCATAGTTTTTTAACAGGAGAATAACACCAGACTCGATGATGCACACAAACATACATTATTCATTATATTTAAAAATGTTAGTCAGGAATGCCGAACATGGCAAACAGAATAGAAGAAAAAAATATGACCGCTTCATGACATTATCTATACAAACCTATATAGACCCTGTAAAAAGTGACCAAAAAATGAAACAAACATAAATTCTAAGCAAAACCATCATGAAGGGTTAGTCACATATGCGGTGACGATGACGAGTCCAACCTTACCTTGATCTCAGATGTTTTTTCCCCAAAGCCAAGTTCCAAGTCACCACTTTGATCAAAGGAACGATGCAGACAACTCGACATTTCCTGGTAAGAGATTTAGCATCTTCCACCAAAGTGTGTGCATACTTGTCGTCGAAAAGGGTAGTGTCATGAATTTCTTTATTGATTGACGATTAATCGCAAGTCGGATAACACTGAATAAGATGTTGGAAGTAGGTAGAGTCACATACCGCCCCGCTTCAATACGACGTCCCTCGACCTTCGATCCACCTCGAACGCGCGACAAAGGGAGCCTTCTCGTTGACAACAACAACATGCTTGATGTGGTGCTTCTCGTTGACAACAACAACAGGTTTGATGTGGTGACTCCATAAGGCACCCAGTGGAGCACCTGCCAAGCCGGATCAAACCCGATTTGGATATGGAGGACACTCCCTTTAACACCGTCAACCTCATAATCACCGCAAGCCACAGATGGAGTGTCCCACACCGCCACCAGCTCGAAACACATGCAAAGATGAAGGCCACCACCATATCTAGATCCGATTGCCGATGACCTAGGTCCACTGCCCTTGTTTCCGATCTCCTGCCACCACCATCGCAATCGGGTGCCTACCGTTAAGCCACATCGCCCATACGACGAATCCTTCTACGTAGCGAAGCGAGGCGACTAGCGTGTCGCAACTCGCAACGAGCCATCGTCCGTGGCGCACACAACCCCCTCCGTGAAGCCCAACAGCATGCGACACCATGTGCCTTGTGAGGGAACATGGTCCTATCGCCCCGGCTTTGCCCGATGCCATCCTCCTTAAGGGAGAGATTTCAAGCTACATCCCCATGAAATCTCCTGAAATTAAATGCCCCAAAAAAATGCACTCGCCTTGACTAAGCTTGCCGCAAGTTCCCTTTTCTTTTGCATGATTATTGAAGGAAACGTGGAGGTTCCTTTTTCTGTTGTGCCTATGATACAAGTACTGACAATTGTTTTTTGTTGACAACTACAAGTTGTGACATGTTATTGGTAGGTTACATTATAGCCTAGGTACCAAGAAATTTATGCTTCTCCGAGAAATAAGTTAATAGTTTTGTTATTGTTTAGAAATATTATTATTGACCAACTTATATTGATGCAAAATTACAAATTCAGAAAAAGTTTTTAAAAAATAAAATGGACGAACAAGTTTTTTTTTATGGCAAATGGACGAACAAGTGCTACAATTTGTCCACGAGATCGCTTTTAGGCCTCCGAGAGAGAGAAAATTCAAGCGTGACCAGATTGCTAGGCCCGTCAGGCCACCAACTTGGAATTTGTGTTGGGCCATATAGCCATCAATGTTCAATTCGTATTGAGGGAATGGTGTCGATTTCGGGCTGTTTCTGTTTCAGTCATCGTGAATTCATGACTTCAGTGGCTTCGCTCAAAAAACTTCGGTGGCTGTTGACTGATGGTCCGATATTGAGTAGTGGTTGAAGTTTACTACCATTGGCCAGTTTAGTCACTTGTGATACTAGTAAGTTTGCACGCGCAATGCGCGTCTAGTATCAATGTCCTCATGAGACTATG
Source organism: Poa pratensis (assembly GCA_947311845.1). Taxonomy (NCBI): domain Eukaryota; kingdom Viridiplantae; phylum Streptophyta; class Magnoliopsida; order Poales; family Poaceae; genus Poa; species Poa pratensis. Next base: position 10,316,154 of record CAMZMU010000071.1, read on the forward strand.
TAAATTGAAGAAATCCATATCCACAACATTGTTAATGTATTTTACCTAGTTTTCTCATCATATTTCGTCATTTTTAATTTCAATAATAATTTTAGACCATCTTTTTTATCCAAAGTCAAGACATCACATAACACCGCAAATATATTTCTCTAATAAACATTACATTAATTTCCCCACACTCTCCTTCCATGCAATAATAATTCAACACATTCCATATCCCACGAAAAATTGAGACATCTTGACAATGCAAGCATACACAAATTTGCACCGAAACAATATTCATTTGAACTAATCAAACAAAGAGACAGAAATTAGAAGATCGCCATGGACGTCACTGGTACATCTTTCTCCCACATTTCTTCTACCCGAACCCCTGCTCTGCCCGCTGGCTTCGCGTCACTACCCGCACAGACCTGCAGTTACATATTTCTCTGTCATTCATCGCTCTTACTCATCCTTTCCGCTTCATAATCAAACAATCACATATTTCTCATCATATCTTCCTCTCAAAAACTTCACTCATACATACTTGGAGTAGAAAAAGATATATGAATTTCATATTATAACTTGATTAAGTGGGTGCTATCAACTAATGATCAAGCCAGCTCATAACATGAATTAATTATCTAGTAAGAGGTGGCACACAACAAAAGGTTATTTAAAAGTAAAATCGTATAATTATAATACAATATTGATTATCATATAGCTGAATTTGGTAAATGCAATCTTCTGTAGTGCTATGCAGTGAAAAACTTTGCATTTACAGGAAGCAGCCAGATATACCAATGAGTAATTTAGCATGCAAGTCATTGATACCTCCGGTACTTACAAGAACTTACAACTGGTTGAGCGGATACGTCCATAACTCCTAGCAGTAGGTTCGGAAGAAAAAATCTGATGTAGCCCTTACTGTAAACATGCCGTAGAAGAACAACTATTGTTTTTTAGTACACACACTCGATCGCGTAAAACAGAACAATCTGAATTTGAATAGCTGATGTACTGAATATACAAACTTTTTTTTTAGAAACCGAAGGCAAAAGCTTTGCCTTATCCATTAATTAAGCAGAATGTGCCCAGTTTATTAGCGGAAGAAACCGGGCGAAAACCATACAACGAACACCACGGGGCAAAGCCCACACAACACCCACTCCACGGCCGGCCGGCCAGCAATCCACCCTTGCCGGAGAGAAGAATCCGCACTGCTATAGGAGGAGCAGGTACGGGATACTCCGTCGTAGATGAAAGTGGCCACCACCGGGGAGTCTCGACGACGAACAACACCGAGAGCAACCTTGTCGCCCACACGGATGCCCTCGATGATGCAGAAAAACTCGGAGCCGCCGCCCCGACAACCAACTCTCCATCACGCCCTGCGTAAACCACCTGGACCACCTTCCGGGGCTGCCGCTCCGACATGCCACCGCCCACACCCGAGCCACGACGCCGCGCGACTCGGCCACCCACAGCCCAAGCTGCACCAGGTAAGCCGCTCGCAGACCACGGCCGCCGTACCAACATCCGGGGCCGCCGCTCTGGCCTAAAAGGCAACCGCTACTGCCGCTGCCCCAGCAGCCTCGACAGCCTCGCCGCCAACACCTCCTTCCGGGACCGCCGTCCCGACATAGCACCGCTCGCAACCGAGTCACAACGCCGCACGAACCAGCCACCCGCAGCCCGAGCTGCCCAGGGAGAGCTGCTCGCAGACCACAGACGTCGTACCGACATCCGGGGCCACCGCCCCGGCCTAAAAGACAGCCGCTGTTGCCGCCGTCACACCAGCCTCGACACCCCCGCCGCCACCTCCCGCAACCACAGGCCCCTCGGCCTTCCACTGGTCCCTCTTGCCGATGTCCAGCTCCAAAGACAAAGCCCCCAAGAGGGAAACGACACCAAGGCGTCGTCATCTCCGATCACAAGATCAAGGGTTTCCCACGGAGCTAGACCACCGGTCGGATCGGTGCATGAGGGGGCTGCAGCAATGCCTCCAAGGAGGTAAACGACGGCCACGGCCGCCGCCATCACTAGTCACGGTACAAACCGAGACGGGGTTTTCACCCAAGCTCCAGGCACACCCTCCGTCGCACCACCACCAGCACCGGCAAGCCTCACCAACCACCACCGCCACCAACAAGCCCGACGACGAGAAGGCGCAACGCAGGTCGCCGCAGCCACCCGCACCTTGCGGAGACTACCGGCAGCCACCCCGCCAGGCAGGCCAGCAGGTCTAACACCGAGAACCAGGAGCAGAACCACCGGATGCAGCACGAGCCGCCGCACCTTCCCGAGCACCATGCTGGCAAGGCAAGGAGGAGTGCCGCCCGTGGCCAAGAGCCACCACGGATCCTGACCGTAGCTGCAACAGACGCGACAACGCGCTCCCCGCGCACCGCACGGCCGCCGGCGACCGGAGAAGAGGACCAGCTCGCACGCCACCTCCGCGCGTCTTCCCTGGGCGTCCAGGACCGATGCCCGGAGACCCACATGCCCACGACGCGCCCTGTGCGCTCGCGGCGACCCTCCTAGCCGCCGACCCGTCCCAAAACCGACGGGCCCGCCAGAGCCCAGATGCGGCCCGCGCAAACCCATCGCGCTCGCGCCGAGCAACCGCGCCGCCGACCTGCCACCCACGAGGCCAGGCCGTCGCGCCCCACCAGTCCGGAGCCGCCGCTCCGGCGTGCCTGCGCCGGCGGCCCGCCAGCGCCGTCCCAGGCGGCCCGACGTCCGCCCGTCGCAGCGGAAGGAAAACACCCCCGCCAGCCAGTTGTTTGGCGGCGGGGAGGCCGCCGCCACCGTGGCCCGGCGGCCGGCGGCAGCAGCGGCGAGGGGGCAGAGGAGCAGGAGGCTGGGAGCGGGGCGATTTTGCCTCCGGTGCCGCCCTGGGAGCGGCACGAGAGGAGCTTTTTCGGTTCTTATCACTTTTGAACTTCTTGACCAATCTTGTGATTCATGTACAAACTTTAGAAGCACATACTGAACCTACAAAGTGGTGAAGCACACCTTGTATACGCTGGCGCGCATCCTGCCCAGTACGCTAACCTGAATACCTGTAGATGACACTTAGGCCTCGATTGGTTCAAAGTATTTTAACCAAATACAACCGTAAAATCTACGGACCTCCGGACCTCGCGCTGAAATTCCGTCGTGAGCCCCGAAAATATTATGGTCCCGTAAGATAGACCGACAATCCAAGCGGGGCGTTAGGTTCAGAAAAAACTCTGAAAACAAACCTTGATTTTCTGGCCGGGGATGGGCGTCCGCCAGACACAGTAATATATGGAAGCGCAGGCTGCTCCAAGAGACCATGTCGTTGATCTGGGGACGGGCGTCCGACGGACGCAGGGGATATGACGTGACATTGGACGGCCATGGCGGAGAGCGCCGCGGCGTGGTGGCCGGTGCGTGGCTCCATGGATGGCGGCTGGAAGGCCTCACACCAGGATCGAATTAGGAAAATTCCATCTTGAGCGCTGGATTGGGAAGGGTCCTTCGGCCGCAAGTACAACTGACCTGGTCACGTTCATGGACGGCAGTGCCGAAGTGGATTCCGGCCGACGGCCGCTGCGCCATTACACGGACGGGATGCTGCTGCACCGCGAGCGGACTCATGCGCTCATGTCGCCGTCAAGGGTGGAGTCTGGAGCGCCGTCGTTGGACGTGTGCGGCCGGCTGGGGCCGGGGAGGCGAGCGGTCGATGGCATGGGCGAGCACGCGGCCGGCCGGGCAGGAGACCCTGGGTTCCTGCGCGTCACCGCACCGCGTCCTGGCCTGCGCGAGGCCATCGCCGTGCCCTCCTGCTCGAGGCTGAACGCGCACCGCCGTGCCCGCCCGCGCGACTTCGTCGTCATGCCTGTCGTCGCCCGCCCCCGCGCCTACCGTGCCCGCGCTGGCCGCACCATGGCCTTACCCCGCCCTTGATCTCGCCGACCAGGGCGTCGTCGATAACGTGCGCGGCCGGCACCGGTCATCTCCGCTACTCCCGTACCGATTCCCCCCGCGCCGGCCGTCCCGCGGCTACGGCGAGCTCCGCCTGCGCCGGCCAGTGGCGAATCGAGGTCCTCCGCATCTGCGCCATGGCGGACCGCATCCACGTCATGGCGACCTGGTACCAACCGGTACGATGGTAGTTTACGACTACTAGGAAAATGCCGGCGCTTTGCAACGGGAGAGAAATAATTAATTTTTTGCTGAAAAACGTTGAAACAACCAAAACTTTGCTCCAAAATTATCTAAATCTCAGAGCTTGATGAAAAAACCATTTGATGAGCAAGTAAGCACAATCATCTCTGCTCAAACTCTATAGCGTCAACCAAGCTTATGTGATCTGACATTTTTTGTGCACACTATAGACAACCATTAGAAAACTAACCGTGAGTAAAATTGTCAAATTCTTATTAAATGTACAATGAAAAATCCATATAAATATAAAAGGTAGAATTTAGATAAATATATAAAATCTAATCGTAAGGTGCCTTATGGTTAGCTTAACGCGAGACGGAACGTGGCACGTTGATTTTCGATCGTACGGTGCGGAATCGTTCAGACTTTCCATGCGTACGGACGAGTTAGACAAATTGCCTCCTCCGCATGTATGCATGTCAAAAAAAGTCAAAAAAGCTGATGTCATTCCGCATTTAATGTAAAATCCGAAAATTCAAAAAGTTTTGTAGCCCAAACCGTTTATCCGATTTAGAATCCGTTTTCACCGCTGAGCTAATCGCGACGAGATCTTCGAAACTAGATCCCATATTGATATATTCCGATAACTTTTTTTCCGGACCCAAAAGTTACCTACCCGTAACATATAAGTTACCCAGACTGTAGTATGTAAGTTACCGACCATATTAACGATTAGTTTTCGATTTTTTTCGATATAGTTACCCATGTTTACCATACTCTCTCGGTAATAGTTATCACCCAATACTGATGGAGTTACTCACCAAGTACTGTTAAAGTCACCCATATGTTTTTATGGTGTAGTTATCCACCACAAAATCAATGTAGTTACCATACTCTTTCGGTAATAGTTACCACCCCAATACTGATGAAGTTATCACCCAGTACTGATAAAGTTACTTATGTTTAGCATGCTCTCTTCGTAATATTTATCATCCAATACTGATAAAGTTAACCATATTTTGTCATGTGTAGTTATCCACCACAAAATCGTTATAGTTAACCTACTCTCTCGGTAATAGTTACCACCCAATACTGATGGATTTAACCACCCAGTACTGATAAAATTACCCATATGTTTTCATGATGTAATTATCCAATACGAAATCAATTTAGTTATCATACTCTCTCGATAATAGGTACCCACCCAATACTGATGAAGTTACCCACTCAGTACTTATGAAGTTGTCACTATGAAATCGACATTTATCATCCTAATATTTATGCACGATAAATTTACCATTTCAAAGTGATGTGGTAAATTTAAAAATCGAAAAAAAATAAAAAAGAACGACAAAAATAGTTTTATTTCAACCCAAAAACTAATCGTTAATATGGTGCGTAACTTACGTAATCAAATCTTGGTAACTTATATGTTACGTGGGTGGTAACTTTTGTGCCAAAAAAATTTCGTCGAAACATATTGACATGGGATCTAGTTTTGAATATTTCGTCGCGATTAATCCAACGATGAAAATGGATCTTAAATCGGATAAACGGTTTGTGCTAAAAAAACATTTTGAATTTTCAAATTTCGCATTTAATGCAAGATGGCATCAGCAATTCTGTCATTTAGTGCATGCATGCATATTTGCTTGGTGAGGTCTCGGTTCGGATAAAAAATAGTGGCGGGACATGCATATTGTTGGCGGGACATGTTTTTATCTTAGTGTCTACACTTTTGCCAAATATAAGACGCCTTACACATAGTCGTTCCCTATAATTATACCATGTAAACTTTAAATAATTCTTCCTAATAAATATGTAGGACATGAACAGAAGTGAACAATATGAAACGTGAGGTTTCTTTGATATATCAATAATCTGATACTAAACAGAGGAGTTATCATCACTGCACTAAAACAAATTGTTGCTTTTCTCCAGCACACGATACAAACATAAGATTTCAGCCCGATTCAGATTTTTAGAGGTTTCCTACTACAAGTACAATGAGCACGTCTGTTTCAGTACATATTCTTTTGTTCTAATCGAAGGATAAGAATGTATTGATTCACTGAAATTACTAAATTAATCTTGGACAAACATGTACTCGTTGTGAGATCCTACTGACTTGAGGACACCTGCTGCGACTTGCTCTGCAGCATGATGGACTTGGTGCGGAGCCCATGTTCCCTCTGCAATTCTACCACAATGGGCGTTCTGGTCCCTGTTCTCCCCTGTCGGCTGCACCACACAGCTGCACACCACCAAATCCAAATTAAAATTCAAATTAACGAAATAACACACTGGAAGAGATCCAAGGTCATCTCGAGGCGAGATGAAGCCTTCTGCAACCGACATGTCAACCAGAGTCTCCTTGCTGAAGATATGGCCTTTCAGAAAAATTGACACAACATGAGGCATTGGTTGAGGTGTGCTACTCCACCGCTCCAGCATCATCCCTAACCTTGCAAGGGCGACCGGTCACCAAGATGGCACTTTCAGGATGCCCATACATCACCGGCGGCGCAATGAGCGTCTCAAACGGTGCACTGTCCTCACACCAAGCATTATCAAGAACAAGAAGGAACATGTTGGACTTGACCAAATCCCGGATGACCACCTAAACTGAGTCCACATTGCCCCAGAATGCGCTGTCGCCCCTTGGTCGCCGACTCTATGATCTCCTTTGTCACCGGCGTCATGTCGAACGACTCCGGCTGGCAAACCCACATCCTCAAGTCGAAGTCGTCCAGTACCCTCTGGTCATTGAACACTTGGCATCAACATTCATACTACAGGCATGCCTACATGACAAAAGAGAGAAAATTAGAAACAACATACAATTTGATGGTAGTGCTAAGCATTCCACAACTACCTAGGCATTTCAGTAATCAACCAGAACTGGAATTTAAGACCAGCGAAGTCCAATACCTCAAACAGAAGTTATGCTCACACATATATCTCAAGAAAGAAAAGTACAATAGATTGATATTAGGTCATATTTACGGTAAAAAGCGGATGTGTTGAGGTGCTCAATATTAGAAAAAGGACCTGGACCGCTGATCGGATATTCAACGGCATAAATTTAATGTATCCGATCAAGTTTGCTCTTTTAATAGTAGTATAGATATACTCCCTCCATTTTTGAATATAATATGTTTTAGCATTTGTCCGCATGCACATGTACACAAATGTATGTAGACATGTATTAGTGTGCATGTTCACTAGACAACATGTGTAATACCTAAAACATGCTATATTAAAAAACGGAGGGAGTAGATGATATTGGAAGTGCGTTGGTCAAGCTAAATTCGTATATGAATGTTGGTCGGAAACACTCGCTTCTAGCTAGTGGCAAGTAGCGAGGCCGATGGTCACGGATCGGCAGGTTTCCTTCCTCTTGCGGCTAGAAACAGAAGGATGTACTCCATCCGTTCCAAATTAGTTGACTTGAGTTTGTCCAAATACGGATGCATCTAGACACTAAACAAGTATAGATGCATCCGTATTTTGATAAACCCAAATCAAGTAATTTGGAACGGAGAGAGTAAGAAGCTGCCAAGCGCATGCGGGTTGGTAACTAAATTATGGATCCTTTTTTTTTCTCAAAGAAAAATGCAGTGAGGCGTTTGGTTGGTCGTGGTGGTAACTCCACAATCAAATCAAGTGCGTTCCAAGCAACTGAGACCTCACGCATTTTTTTTCTACTCCAGTTATTTCTCGTGATTATTTTCAGCTTGCAGGTGGTAGTATGTTTCCGAGCTGCCTGATTGGTGGCTCCACCATATCATGGCTGCCGACGGTGCGTTTGACAGAAGAGCTCGCGTGATGCTCTCCACTGTTGGGTTGGGTCCTCGTGCTGATTGATTCCTCGTAAAAAAAGCTCGCCTTTGATCTACCTTCCTTCCCAGATGGATCCATGGAACCCACCTACAGGATCTTGCGAGGCCAAGCAACGTCTTTGTTGTCTTGTCGAGCTACAGGTTGTCAGCCGTAAGCAGTCCACATACAGATACAGTAGAATCTACACGGTCCAAATCAGGGAGGATTGGCGCCGACGCGACCATCCACGATCGGAGACCGGTGTGTGGCTGGCTAGTGGGCTTGTCCCCAACCCCGACAGCTCCCTACCCCGCGGGGCCCAAAGCGCCACCGACACCATCTCTCCCGCGCGGAGGATTAGCGAGAGTGGATCACGCTGCGCCCGCGCGGGGCGGGCCGGCACGATGTTCCTGTGCATGGTTCAGTGGACCTGAGGAGCGGTGGATCTACGAGCCGGTCAGTGTGGTGCTGGTGCACTGGGCGAGGTGCGCGGTTACGTACCTGGTGCGGGGCCTCCGCGCGCGCTCACGCGGTTCCGCCATGTGCGTGCCGAGAGAGAGAGAGAGAGAGGGGGTACTACGCGGCCTTGCCTTTACGCCCCAACCCTCCTAAAACGGCAATTTTGTACCAGATGCTTTCTTTGAAAAAACAAAAAAAAAACTGTTCTACCTCCTGGTTAAGGTTGCAAGCGGCGCTCCGCAGCGGCCCGCATAAGCAAGAATTAGTTCAAAAAAGCAAAAATCTTGGCACGTACCTTACAACTAGCGCAGGCAATTTTTGGTACGATGCGTGCCGGATCCGGGCGCCGCTTGACACACTTACTCCTGGTACTTGTGGCAGCTTGGTACATATGGTGCATGAGGATAAATAATGTAAATGGAGAAAAAGATAAACCCATGCTTGATTAAGCCATGTCGATTACAATGCTAGCTGGAATTCTATCCCAACATCGGTGGCACAACTCCTAATCAGAAGTTGCATCTACGTTCAGTGAGACAATCAACAACTTGTCTTCTTTTGATAGAATTCCCACCAATGACCCTTGAATCTTTTTGATAGAATTATCTTGTTAGAGTTATAAACTTTCCATAGCAATCTTTTGATAGAATTCTCTTGATATGTTCTCCGATGGCGGCTCATGCAATATATCAAGATGTTATTGTTTACGCATGTTCTTTTGATACAGTTATATGTCTTTTGCCCTAGATATTCTAATAATGTAGCTCATGTTTTAGCTAGAAAATATGGGGATTCACGTGGTGTTTGGGTAGATGATCAACCTAGCTTTATTGTTCAGTTTTTGTGAGACGTGAGGAGGAGTTGTTGGCCCGACATTAGAGTGGAGAAAGGAGAGCTCACTAAAACTATTAATGTTACATGACTAGTATTATGCTAGAGCATCCTACCATTTATTGATGCATTGATCTAGATGCCAAAGGCCACCAGGAATTTTCAGTAAGAGACGTCAACCTCGACAGTACAACCAAAAGTGAACCTAGATAACAATGGCAACAATGAAGAAGGCTAAGATTGCCAGCGAAAGAAATAGGAGCTAAAGAGAAGGTGTGGGTGAAAAAGTTTCAGAGAAATGAGGATGAAATAAATCAATTTTCGATGATTGGAATTCGATAAAAAATGTGTGCGGTTGAAAAACGAAAGTGGGAGAATTAGACTTCAATGATTGTCGCAGGCGTTAGGAATTTACTTGTCAAAAACTTTTTGACTCCCAAACTCGAGTGGTCTTTTTATTTTAAAAATTGGACATGATATTTACAAGTTTTAAAAAATTAAAAAATGTTGGATTGCCGATGATGTATCCAACCTAATTATTTTAAATCTAGGCTAACCAAAAATCATAAATCTTATAAATTTTGTAGTTTTAAAAATATGCATTGTTTTGTAGAGCTTATAATACAAAGTGTTTTAAAGTGAGATTTAGCATGTTTGTAGGATACACCCTTAAGTTCATCTGGATTTTTTGTCTAGATTTTTTTGAAGCTTGTAACTATTTTTTTGAAATACAGGACAAGAGGCACTGGAGCTCGGGAAAAAAAAAACTCCCCTCTTTACTTGTGCACTAGAGGGTCCATTGAAGACGAGTGGCTGGACGGTAATAATAATGGGAGGTTTAAAGGGCAAATTGTAAAAGACATCAAAACTTGGGCAAATATGCAAAAGACGTCAACACGATGAATCGACAATTTTCAGTCAAGAATTGGCACTAATTTAACTAGAGGGTTCATCCTAATGCCATTCCCACCCCCAAACCATCTCCTTCCTTTGCACGACCGCCAAGCCTGCTTGTCCAAGCTAGAGTTGTGTGTCGATAGAGCCGAGAAAAAAGAACTCGCCAAAGTGGTTAACGTTATGGAACTAGAGTTATGCTTGTTCGCAAGAGACTCTTAGTTCCGATTGATGTATTGATCTCGATGTGGCCCGAAAATACCGAGCCAAAGGTGGCGGAACTTGACGGTATAGAGAAAGTGAATCTAGGGAAGGAGCAGACAAGAAGGAAGAGAAGATTGACCGTGAAAAGAACTAGAACTCGAGAGAAGTTGATGTGAGTGAAAAGTTAGACGTCAAGAGAAATGAGGGTAGAAGAAATCAGATTTGGACGATTGTGTCATGTTATTGGAATTTACATGTGTGCTAGAATCTCCATCGAAGACAAATCGTTTGGATGTTGGTACTTATTATGAGAGTTTTAAAGGGAAAATCTGCAAAAGATGTCAACACGTGAATCAAGTCAAGATTTTAGCACTAATTTTAACCCGGGTGCCATTCCCACCCCCAAACCATCTCCTTCCTTCACTCACACAGTCACACGCACGGCACACTCCACTGCTCGCTCCTCCCTCACGCTAGCTGTGACCTGTGAGCCTTTATAACGCGGCGACTCCACAGCGAATCCAAGGACGCCACACCTCCTCAATCCCCTCACTTCCTCCTCGAGATCCGCTCGGAGCCGGAGCCCAGCTCCCCGGCCGGCGAGGTACGAATCCACCGCCTCCGCATTGCCCGCCTCTCTGTCCTTTCCCCTCTTTCCGTCCGCAGGAGCGGATCTAGCTCAAGCTTGCTCGCTGATGTTCGCTTCACTGATTGGCTAGTGGTTTACTGTATGGAGTCTGCTAGTAGGATTAGATTGCGCCTGTGCGTACTCAGCTCGGGCCCAGCTCAGGCCACAGATCCGATTGCGATTTGTGCAAGCAATGGAATTTGCCAGATTTTATGCTTATTAATGCACGCGGTTTGTAATTATGTTTCCATGTTTGTTGATACGAGGAGATTTGCTTGCCTTTTTTCCATGGCTTTCTTCCTGAAAAACGCTGCCTTAGTAGGAAAGAAGAAACACATAGCAGAAACATCGCTTTATGGGGGCGTTGTTGAGTTGGTACAGATATGCAGATTCCACGGTTTCCTTCTTTAGAGTTTAGATCTAGCGATTCATATAAATCTCCAGGGCTCTGAGTTCTGACGATGTGTAGCTTGCTCTAGGTACGCGCTGTTGTGGCCGGAAACAAGCCGCTGCGTTCGTTGTTTGGTTGATCGAGTTGAAATAAACAAGCCGCGTGCAGTGCAGGCTACCCTGTACATGCGAGAGTGGTACTGATGGCGTTTGGCCGAGGTGCAAAGATGGACAGCAGGCGGCCGTCTTCGCCGTCCTCGTCGTTCTGCACGACGACCACCGTCGTCGTGTTTGTGGCGCTCTGCCTGGTCGGCGCCTGGATGATGACATCGTCCACCGTCTTCCCGCTAGAGGCTCCGTCGAATAAGAAGTCGGAGCCGCTAGAGGTTCCATCAACTGAGAAGTCGGAGGTGAAAGATCAGCGTGCAGCAGTTGACTTTGGTGCAACCCGGGAGACTGCATCCGGCAATGCTGCGGAAGGTTCAGAGAAATTCGAGGATACCGACAACAATGATAATGTTCCGGACGAGTCTCATACTAACAGGGATGCTCCTGAGGAAGAGAAGTTCACCGACAACGCAATGGAGAAGCCTGTGGAGATGACTGAAGAAAAGGAACCAACGAAAGAAAAAGAGGACAGTAAGGATTCGTTTGATGATGCAAATGGAAAATCAGAAAAGCAAAATGCCAAGGAGGGTGGGGAGACTGGTCAGTCCGGTGATGAGGAGGAGAGGAAAGATAATGAAGATGGAGAGAAGAAGGAAGATCAAGAAGCAAAGTCTGAGGATGATCCCTTGCAGGATGCAACTGCACAGCCTCAAACCGAGGATAAAGTGGAAGAAAGTGGAGAGAAGGAACAGACTGTGAAATCTAATGAAGCATTTCCGGATGGGGCTCAATCTGAACTTCTGAACGAGTCGAATGCAGAGAATGGGTCATTCCCTACACAAGCTGCAGAGTCAAAGAATGAGAAGGAAGCTCAAGCATCATCAAAATCTTCAGGTGATGCAATCACGTATAGCTGGAAATTATGTAACAGCATTGCTGTGACAGATTTCATACCTTGCCTCGATAATGAGAAGGCTATTAAGAAACTTCACTCTACCAAACATTATGAACACCGTGAGAGGCATTGCCCTGAAGAGCCTCCAACTTGCCTTGTTCCACTTCCAGAAGGATATAAGCGTCCCATCGAGTGGCCCAAGAGCAGAGACAAGGTACTTCTGTCTTTTCATGATGTTTCAACAACACTGAGTAATCCTTAGCAGATCATGATCTTCTTTTGCTTATTACAAGTGACACTATTTTTGCAGGTATGGTACAGCAACGTCCCTCACACCAAGCTTGCAGAGTACAAGGGCCATCAAAACTGGGTTAAAGTTTCTGGGGATCATCTTCTGTTTCCTGGGGGTGGGACTCAGTTCAAGAACGGCGCGCTCCACTATATTGATACTATTCAGCAGGTCTATTACCATTGCATTATCTATGTTTCATACTTCCACACACCAATGATTTATTAATGTTATTCCACTTACAAAGTTTCGAGGCAAGTGCCGCTATCACTCAAAGGAGTTTGCACATGCTCCAGGACCACGATGATCTAATTTGTGTATTGTGCGTTTAAAGTAGATGCTATCATCATATTATGTTTGCTCACAGTCTATGCATCTACTTTGTGCAGGCATTACCTGACATCGCGTGGGGTAAACGAAGCCGTGTGATTCTAGATGTTGGTTGTGGAGTTGCCAGCTTTGGTGGCTACATGTTTGATAGAGATGTGCTCACCATGTCATTTGCTCCAAAAGATGAGCATGAAGCTCAAGTACAGTTTGCGCTGGAGAGAGGAATTCCAGCAATATCAGCCGTAATGGGCACCAAGAGACTTCCATATCCAGCAGGGTTTTTGATGCCATTCATTGTGCTCGCTGCAGAGTCCCTTGGCACATTGAAGGTTTGTCTTGCTGGTGGCATTTTGTCCCTTTATCTCCTGCTGACTACAGTGTACTGTTTCCATTTTTTAAAGTAACTAAAGTGGGGGAAACCTGGTTTAAAAAAAAATGTTTTAATATGCTTAATATAAACACGGGTCGTGACAACTGGTTACTTTCAGGTGGCAAGCTTTTGCTGGAATTGAACCGACTATTGCGTCCTGGTGGCTACTTCGTCTGGTCTGCTACTCCTGTTTACCAAAAGCTCCCTGAAGATGTTGAGATTTGGGATGGTACTGTACATAACACCTTTTTAAGTCCACTCATTGTGATACAGAACGTTGTTGCAATATAAATGACCATGTTCCAAAACAGAAATATTTTGTTTTCATCAGTTTTGAACAGTTTAAGCCCATCAGTAGAGTGTTCACTTGGTTTGAACATTCAGAACAAAGCATCTTACTGCCTCTGTTGAGTTGTTGCACTGGATTTTCTGATACTGCAGTACAATCTATATATTAGATTAAATGATGTTGTTACTGATAAAAGAAGTTAAAATGTTGTAAATTCTCTTTAACTGTTCTTTTTACCTATAGCGGCTGCTGTTTAGTGTTACAGATAGATTGAACTATTACCAAGCACTAGACATGCCCAACTTCATAAAAATCGACTAGGCTTAGTGCGAATCGTCCAGCATCCAGGTGAACGAGATGTAACACTCAGTTGCTTATTCTTTTCAGCCATGTCTTCTCTGACAAAATCCGTGTGCTGGAAAATGGTTAAGAAAACTAAGGACACACTGAATCAAGTTGGTATGGCCATATATCAGAAACCAATGGACAACAATTGCTATGAGAAAAGATCAGAAGACAGCCCGCCGTTATGCAAGGAAACTGATGATGCAGATGCTGCATGGTATGGTCAAAAGCGCTTTCAGTGGGCTTTGTTTACGCATGTGAAGTACTTTGTTTATTAAAGAATGTATGTTATGCAGGAATGTACCTTTACAAGCGTGCATACACAAATTGCCTGTTGGTCCATCAGTAAGAGGATCAAAGTGGCCAGAGATATGGCCTCAAAGGCTTGAGAAGACCCCCTTCTGGATTGATGGTTCTCATGTTGGAGTTTACGGAAAACCAGCGAATGAAGACTTTGAAGCAGATTATGCACACTGGAAACGTGTTGTAAGTAATTCGTACGTGAACGGCATGGGAATCGACTGGTCTAAAGTGAGAAATGTCATGGACATGAGAGCTGTATATGGAGGGTAAGTATATGTTTTGCTTTCGATCTTGAACACATATTGCGAGTATAGTACTGTTGCCAAGGTTTAGCCTGAGTAGTTTCAGAATGAGAAATTTGGCATTGAATAACAACCGAAGTATGTTTTAAGTTGAAAAAAATGTCATAATAAATCAAATTATCAAAATGCATTACATTACTATTTTTTCTTGGTACTGTCCTAGGGCAACTTAATTCTTGGAAGATGTAAAACCATTTTCCATCTCTTGATGATGCATTTGAATCTTCGGAATCCACTCATTTCACAATGTTTTATTCAAGGCCACTCATTATGAGAACACATTTTGACACCTATCTATTTCTTTTCTTAGCTAATATCTTGCATGATTGCATTGCAGTTTTGCTGCAGCTCTGAGGGACCAACCACAAGTCTGGGTTATGAATATCGTACCAATTGATTCAGCTGACACACTGCCCATTGTTTATGAGCGTGGCTTGTTTGGAATGTATCATGACTGGTGCGAATCTTTCAGCACTTACCCGAGAACATATGACCTCCTACACGCAGACCATCTGTTCTCAAAACTGAAAAAGAGGTCAGTATAAACTGTCTCAGTTATCACAGTTTCTTTATACTATTTGCTAGTAGCTTTGGTGTAATCATGAAATGAAGGACTTATTTGGTTGATGTTGGACAAGCAATTTTTTCCGAAAAGGACAGTGAATGACTTATTTTCTTGATGTTGGACTAGCATTTAATCAATCTTTTTGAATACTTTACTTTTACCGACTATTTATTACTAGTATATTCTTCTGTAAATATATGTGCTGTTGGGGCAATGTACTGACGCCAAATTGACTGTTGCGAATAGTTCAGCTAAAAATAGTATTTATATCCTATAGGAATATACACTATGATGCGCTTTCAATTGCATGGATGACCCCTAGAATGCTATACGGCAAACTTCCCCTTTACTTTTTGAAGGGTGCCAAACATCAACTGAAGCCTCATGATAAAATTCCTTTTAGAACTTAAAGAAACATTTCTCTTGAACTATTGCTAAAGTGCATCCAAACGCCTCTCTCCGAGCAATTCCCACATTTTAATTCCTTTAGGAGTCCACTGCACATGCCAATGCCAGTCAACCCCTATGTTTATACTATTCCTGGGTTTCACAATTCATGCATCTGAATTGGCCATAAGTATTTGACTCCTACAAAGTTCTTGTATAGGGTACTGACCGCACGTTTGTGCATGTTATACTCGTTGCATAATGAATCTTCTCAAGCAATTGCATTCTTTATTTGCAGATGTAAACTGTTGGGAGTGTTTGCTGAGGTCGATCGGATATTGAGGCCAGAAGGCAAACTGATCGTGCGGGATAACGCGGAGACAATAGGCGAACTTGAAGGCATGGCCAAGTCCCTACAGTGGGAGGTACGCATGACCTACAGCAAGGGCAACGAGGGGTTGCTCTGCGTCCAGAAGACCATGTGGCGACCCAAGGAGATCGAAGCAAGCATGTGAAGCATAGGTTGAAGTTAAACTGTTACTGGTTAGTGGTACATTAGACTGCACGTTGGCTCCAGATAAGCAGCGTATGATTCTTGTCCATGCTAAAAAAAGGCAAAGCTGTAGAATCATATAGTACGTGTTTTTTCGCTGAGCAATTGCACTCTCCATTCTTTCTGTGCTTGCAGAATATTGTTGTAAAATGTAAGGCTGTGTACTGGAAGTCAATAGATAGAGCCACAGCCCACAGAAGGTAGTACCAATTCTTCAGAAAACATCACTACGGGTGTGCTGTCACAGTCCAATTAATATTCTTGAATTCATATGATTTCCAAAGGAAAAGAAAAACTTGAATTCATGTCAGCTTGAGGAATTTATTGACCCTCGACACTTAATATGGAGTAGTTCGGATCAGGGAATGACAGTCGCTCGACGTAAGGAGAGGAATGAAATACTATCAATAGAAGAGCGAAAAATGCAGGGTATGAAATTTTGGTAGGGCTGGCAGGAAAACTCCAGGTACACAGATTAGTCCGACCATCTTTTTGTGGAATTGATATCTGAAAAGTGGGTACCGTTGACATGGAAGAAATGGATAGATAGTTTGGCCCACATTTTGTTTTGTTTTTGTCAGTAGTAAAACACATTCTCTTTCGAAAATCAATATCGGGTCATGGTTGTAGATATACCCACTGCCCAAAAAATAATTTTTAAAATATAAAAAAATCAGAATAAAAATTTCGGATATACTACAAGACATTTTATCTTAGCACAAAAAGTTTCGTGAAGAAAAGACATTTTTTGTGACCTGTGCAAAAAGATAAATCCGGACGCTCCAAAATGACTTTGTGCGAGACATTTTTTTTTGTCTTTTTTCCACTTGTCACAAATATGTCTATTCTCCGCGAAACTTTTGGTTCTAACACAAAATGTCTTGTTGTATATCCGAATTTTCTTTTGAATTTTTTTGAGATTTTAATAAGTTTTTAAAAATGTTTTACACAACGGGTGAATCTGCACCTGTGATCCGAAATCGCCAGGTCCATTCTCTTTCTATTTTTTTTGTTTCATCCCCTATTTGTATAACCTCCATGCGTTGTTATCCAGAAATCAACGTTGGCAATTATCTTCTTACCAGCATCTTGACAAGTTGCTGCACGGTCACTGAATCTAGCCTAGCTGAGGACACATCAGGCCTGTCGAAGCTATCAGCTCCTGTAAGAGCGAATAAAACTGAAAGAACACTGGGTGGAAAGATACAAACAAACACATTCCGAGGCATGTCGAAGCTATCAGCTCCCGTCAGAACGAACAAACCTGAATAAAACACTGCGGGGAAAGATACAAACAAACACATTCAGGATGTGGCGTCGTTTGAAGCAGCCGAAAGAACGGATCGGATTACGATGGCGACCGCATTTCGGAACCGAACAACGCCGTGGTTTGCCCGGCCAGCTTGCCGACGCACCATTCTAAAAGTAGCAGCTCCGATGAAGATAAGCGCGAACCATTCTGCAACAATTCTCCATTCCGTTCTTCTTGCTCCACCTCGAGATGAGGAGAACTTACGTGTATGCTACGTGGCCTCCGCGTGGCGCGACCCGCAAATCGTTCAATGGTTGTCAGACTCCCGAACTTGATACGAAAGCCATATCTTTAAGGAGGAAAAAAGATACTCCCTCCGTCCATAAATAAGTGTCTCAAGTTTGGTAAAAAGTGGATGTATCTATATATGAAACATGTCTAGATACCTCCACTTTTGAACAAACTTGAGACACTTATTTTTGGACGGAGGGAGTACTAGAATTTTCTTGATGCGCCATGACCGGGCCTACCCAGGTGAGCTCGAACTCAGAGCACCTCAGCCGGATTGGTGTAATTTGTCCGTGCCCGTTTTGATTCTTATTTGTATGTGTTCTTTATAATTGTCCAATCATTTGTATACTATTAGTGGGGGCTAGAGAGAAAGAGAAAAAATATTTTAAAAATGGGTTCTTTATCATTTGTATGACATCAATATAAGAAGAAGTGGAGATGCCTCATACTCGGTAGGACACATGTATAAGTGTCTTTGTTGTGCGTAGCTCTTGGTAGTGTGGAATCACTTCTTCGAGAAACATGTGTCCTAACTAGTATCAGGCATTTCCACTTCTTCTTATATACTTGTGCAATGTACAAGGGTCACGATGTTTTGGCTCATGGGTGCAGATGAACCCGTTGTGTAAAATGCATTTTTAACGCATTTCAAAATGTCAAAAAAATTCAAACAAAAATTTCAGATGTTCATATGAAAAATGGCTATCCGTACAAAAAAGTTTCGCATCGAAAAGACATTTTGTGTGACCAGTATAAAAAAGAGAAAAAAAGCTATGTGCAGAGTGATTTTTGAACACCGGGGATTTATCTTTTTTACACCGGCTGCACAAAATGTATTTTCATCCCGATTTTTTTTTTGTATGAACATAGACATCCGAAATTTTTGTTTGAGAAATCACTCCTTTCATTAAAGTGCCGCCACATTTTAATTATCGGCTTGAAGTTGAAGTTGATCATGCACTTGAATGATGCATATTTTAATCAGTGCCCATAATAAATGGTATACCAACCATTGGCCTGAGTTATCATAGACACACAAGTGGCAGACACAACATCAGACCACCAGACTCGCCAAATAAAGCAAGTACAAGCCTCAATCTTGCATTTGACTTTGGATAGACAGCTTGTAATTCTTTTGTAGAACTCTGTTTGTAAATATTCTATTAATGAGAAAATGACGTAGTGGGGGCCTTCCCCACTGTCCGACGCGTAAAAAAAAATTTAATGTAGGAAGAGATGATACCACTGAACCAAGAAGACAACATCAACAGTATTTTGTACGTTGCACAAGGTTAGTAGTATTACCCCTTCCACATAGGGCGCGTTTGGTAGCCATAGTTTCATCACTGGCCAAAATAAATCAAGCAAATCAGACAACACTCAATGGATGATCTCTTAGTACCAGCAATCATGCATAGATATTTTCCTGTGCACACAATAGCTGATACTAAGAGACACCCTTTATATCAAGATGTTCATACAAGCCTCATAATACGTTGCCACTTACGAGGAATGGGATTATCCATAAGAAACGAGTAGTGATAGAAGCATACTACTTGTACAAACTACCAGGTTCTGTAAACAATCCCCTTGTGATAAACATGACACAGTTAAATCATTGGCTTTAGATTTAGCACATACGAAAAAACTTGCTCAGAAATACATGGTAGACCTAGATCAACTATTCCAAAGGGAGGGCACCGCAAGAGCGCGTATACAACTTCGGTATAGTTGCCCAAGGCCTACGAGAAGTGTTCATCACTGCTCACTAGCCAGAAGTAGAAACCAACACCAAATCCACAGATCAACTACCAAATCGGACGAAACACACACATCTGTTCGATTTTCACTTAATCCCAAGTAAATCATACTACGAATAGATGATTTCACAACCACGAAACCCATACTAAAAAACCCTACTCTAGAATCAATAGATCAAAGCTTACACGCAAATCAAACCATAATCTACCGTGCATGTCATTGTAAGCAGAGAAACATTCATGGATTTACAAATCTATGATGCTTACGAAGCATAAGAGGGCTAGGGATGCTCTTACCGGCATTGATGAAGTCCTTGAGGAAGAAGAGATGACACAGTGCTGGCGACGTTGCGATGAAGCTCCTCCGTAGGAAAAAATGGAGATATGGCGGCCCCGCGTCTCCTATCAAAAGATGCTCGCAGCGGTGCTCTAGATGAGCCGCCGGAAAAGAAACCGCCGACGGAGAGAGAAGACGAGAGGAGCGAGCGATAAGGGAAAATGAAAACGAAGAGTGAGCGGTGAGGGGAATAAATGGCGCGTGTTCCCAAAGGGACGCGGCGTCTCCCGCGCGCTCGCTCGCGTGCCCCTTGCGCTCCACCAGACCTCGCTCCATGGGAACGCTCGATTCGAGCGTGCCTGCTGGGCCTGGTCCGACGCTGCTTTGATGAGCGTGCTGGCCTAGCCCAAAGGCCATACATGCAACCTATCGCCGTGCTGTTGCAGCTGACGGGTCTAGTCTGGCCTCCTACAGGCTACCAAACACGCCCTTAAGGTTTCTCCCATTTTTGTACAGATTAATTAAATCATCCTTAGTTTAGTAATATAAACATGCATGTAACATGAGCAAGAAAATGTGATGCGAAAAAAAAGTCAAATGAGATAGACAAATCGAGTAACATTATATGTTACCATAGCGTAACAATTCCCAATAAAAATGACTATACAAAGGAATAAATGAAGAGTAACATATAGACCAGTAACTCCCAATAAAAAATGACTATACAAAGTAATAAATGAATTGTAACATATGGACCAGTAACATCTATGTTATTAATCTAAGTTACTCTCGAATATGACCAATCTACTTGGACATGCAAGGCGAATGGGGGGGGGGGGGGGTCTCTCGGCCATGTCTAAGTTACTCTCGAATATGACCAACTCTACTTGGACATGAGAGATGAATGGGGGCAGGGCCGGCCCTGGAGGGTGGCAGGGTGGGCGGCTGCCCTGGCCCCCAAAATTCAGGGGCCCCAACCCAGGTACGTTTTAGCATATATACCCAAGCTATATAGATAGGTAAGCATGTATTTAACATGAAAAAAACAAAATGGGCCAGCCAGGCTATAGGAATTAGGGCCCATGGAAAGGAGCTAATCGCACGAATGTGGCCTAGGTCGCATCCTTGTTCGCTGGCACACGAACGATCGTGATTGTCTCTGTTCTGTTCGTCGCCTCGGCTCCTCCCGTGACGCCAGTGATTCCTCTAATCCTCTCGGCTCTCGTCTCATGCCTAATCGATCGGCGGCGGATCCCCAGAAGCAACTAGTACTAGGCGATCTCATCCCCAGCAGTCGTCGCCCCCGACCTTCGCCCATTGCCGCCCCCAACCGCCGCCCGTTGCCGCCACGCTTAGGCCCTAGCCATGGTAAATCTTCTGTGCTCTTCTTTCTATAATCAGTAATGTGTATGTGTATGTGATGTGTGACGGCATGATACCTAATTTAACTTTATTTTCAGCATTGTGTGGGATCATGTCATTAAAAAAGTATGAATCTGGTAATGGCTAAAAGGAAAAGAGCAAAATCGTGTGGATGATTTGTTATATGATCTTATTTCTGAATTAAAGATGATGAGATTCACATTACCAGATTCTGTAATGTCTGCTATGGAGATTTTTGAGCATGTGAGAGAAGTTGATTGTTATCCCAATATCTCCATAGCTTATCGCATCTTATTTACCGTGCCCGTGAATGTCGCCTCGACTGAAAGAAGTTTTTCAAAGTTGAAATTATTGAAGAACTACTTGCGGTCTAAAATGACTCAAGAGAGGTTAAACGGGTTGTCAACATTATGCATCGAGAAGAAATTATTGGAGGACATTGACATCGAGCCCATCATAAGTGAATTTGCATCGAGAAATGTTAGAATTTTTTAAAGATAATTTGCATAATCTATTTGATATGTGTACAGTACGGTTTACAGTACACGGTGCACACTGTAGAAGTGCTCGATGGGAGGCCGAAGCCGTCAGCTTTGATATATAGAAGATTTGAATGTCACTGGTATATTCCGTCTGGTTGGACGTACGAGTCACATATACTGGCAGCGTGTCCACTGATAACCTTTATTGGTGGCATGCCGGATTCATACACGTCACCAGTAGTATAAGTGGTGTGTTGGCCTGGACCACGAATAATACCTAGTCGACTATACTTGTTTTTCTATTAGTGACAGATGCTGCAATGGCATACCAGCTGATAGAAACGTACTTAACATATAAACTAGTACTGTAACATATAAGGTAAGTTACTTTTCACTATGACCAACCTTACTTGGGGATGAGGGACGAAACAAGTGCTGATCTCTCGGTCCACTCAGAAGAGTTACTATAAAGTACTAGTAAAATTGGGAGGTGGGCACTAACTTTAGTACTTCAAATCTTTGCAATTTTGAAAAGTATGTAAAAGGTTAGGGGGTTTGGATTCCTGAAGGAGAGAGTATTAGGTGAAACGTTAGGGGGTTTGTATTCCTGAAGGAGAGAGTATTAGGTGGGTTTACGCTAACTTTTGAATCTAATAAGGCGTCTTTTATAAAGAAAAGTCAGGGTTTGCATCTGTCCAGAATGGAAGTTTCGAACAACCTATGCACCTACTCCCTCCGTTCCATATTACTTGACTTTCAAATGGATGTATCTAGCACTAAAATAAGTTTAGATACATCCATTTTAGTGTCAAGTAATATGGAACGGAGGGAGTACATG
The DNA here is from genome assembly GCA_947311845.1 of Poa pratensis. Taxonomy (NCBI): domain Eukaryota; kingdom Viridiplantae; phylum Streptophyta; class Magnoliopsida; order Poales; family Poaceae; genus Poa; species Poa pratensis. The sequence continues at coordinate 10,338,520 of CAMZMU010000071.1, forward strand.
CATCCAACCGCTGATTCTGTCTGTATACCTCTTGTGTTTTTTATACTCGATCCGTTTACAAAATGATGTCTCAACCTGGAAGAGAAAAGGGTAGGAATGCGTTTATATAATTTTCATTGTATATTTTGATAATTTCCATGGTATATACATTAGGGAGGGCGAGTGGTGACAAGGAAGAAAGACTAGTAGAGCGCGAGGCAGCGTCCAAAAATGGGAAGGTGGTGTGGGTCCAGCGAACCACGTGGGCGCCACTCCCGCCGCACCTGGGAGCGCACGTGGCCGGTGCCGACAAAAATGCCGTGTCGCGGTCGAGAGCGAATCCATGAGGATCGGTGAAGCTCATCGGGCCGCCTCCTGGGCCGTGGAGAGCCACCGGGTGAAGGCGTCGAGTGTGCGCGTGTCGGCGCGGTAGTGGCGCTGGGTGAAGCGCATCAGGTCGGCCCATGTGAAGTCCGGGTACTGGCGCGGGGCGGCGGCCGGCGGCGGGCGCACGACGCGGTCGGCGCGCGGGCAGAGGAAGAAGGCGAGCGAGCGCCGCTCCTGGCGCCGATTCACCACCGCCCGGTGCAGGCAGCTCTTGTACCGCCCGTTCGACAGCGCCTGCATCCACAACAAGCCGACGAACGTGCTGGTTAGTTACTTAGACCGCTCCAATGGCAGGTTGCGTTGCGGCACAAAATGCAGTATGAAAACCGTAAATAAAATCGAGCAGATGCATCCTTCCGTCCGTACATGTGGGAACCACGCGACGGCGGCAGCGCCCACGTGACGGCCGACCTACGACGGCGACGCCGTGCATGGTCGCTCGTCGCCCTCGCCGCGGAGGGAAACAGCGACAGATAGATGCAGCGGGGGAGACGAAGGTTCGGCAGCTAGCCAATGGCGACTGGCGGGACGACACAGTGACGTCTGAAGCTTGCACAGTGCGGACGCACGCACGATCGAATCGGCCTGATTGATCGGACCCGAGCGAGAGCGAAGAGAAAGGATATGGACTCGACATCTCCATCTAGCACCCACCCCTGTGCATAGAATAGATAGCGCCAAGGAAGGAGAAGACGGAAGGGAAAGAAGAAAACGACGAGCGCGCGCGCATGCACCTGGGTTGCACCGCCACCGAAAGCGCCACCATCCGCATCCGCATTCTCACCTTCACCTCACCGCCGCTACTGTACAAGCTTCTTCCACATCGCTCCAAACTTGCCGCAACCAACAAGATACTCTCATGGCTTCCCTATCCCCTATCTTTTCTGCCCCTCTAATTGGCCAGGCAGTGTTGGCATCGCATCACAGCCTTTTTGGACGGACCCCCCACCCTACTTTCAGTGGGATTAGAGGCCACTAGAAATGGAAGCAACTCAACTCGCGCTTATGTGGCTGCATATATCCACGTCTTCATCAACTCGAAATGACGGCGATTAAAGGCTCATAGGGACGTTAAGTTGGACCCAGCTAGGTTGTTTCAGGCATCGTCTTAGGAATCATCATCACTACTACTAATGTCGACGGAGAATGGGGCCAAGAACCAACCCGTGGATGGATGGTAAACCAGATTCCACACTAGTATTTCTCACTTAGACGGCAATTAAGCCCATGGGAACGAACCAGCTAGGTTGTTTCAGGCATCGTCCTAGGGATGATGATCACTAATGTCTGTCTCTACGGGGCAGGGCTAGCTTGCGCGCGCGCGAGCCGTCGCGCGGTTTCCGACCGCGTCGCACGTGCGGCTGTCGGAACGAGCCAGCAGCCAGGAAGAGGAGCTCGCCCCCGCCGCCAACGACCGCCGCGACGCGAGGAAGAAGACCACCGCGCCCCCGCCTGCCGGACCGCCGCGCCCCTTCTTCTTCTTCTTCTTCTTCTTCTTCTTCTTCTTCTTCCCCCCGTGTGCATCCCCCCGCTGCCGGCGCCGGCCAGACCGCCGGCGACCGCCACCGACGGCCGGCTCCGCTCCCGCGGCGCCTCGCCGTTCCGCCCTCCTCCAACCGCCCCCCACCGCCGATCCACCGCCGCCCAAGGCCATCCCTCTAAGCCCGGCCCGCACCCCCCAAGTTAAGGTTGCTCCTCGCCGGAGCCGCCTCCGCCGCGGCCAGCCGCGCCTCCGGCGGCTCCAGCTCGGCCTGGCCCCGATCTCGTCGCCGGAGCCGCCTCCGCCGCGGCGAACCGCCCCACCCCCACCCCCCCCGTTAAGTGGGGAACCACCCCACCCCCACCCCCTCCGGCGGCTTGCGTGTGCGGGATGGATGCGATGCGAGGAAGCGGACTTGCGGCTCCGCGTCGCTGCGCGAACCGAGCGAGCCTTCGCTCGCGCAACAGCTAGCCGTTTCCGGCTCTCTACGTCAGTTCAGAGAACCGGACACTGCACATGTAACTACTAAGTACTGCTTGTAACTCCAATCTAACAGGAAACCGTTGATTGGAGCATAGAAAATAAATAGATCATGTCATGTCAGCTGCTTTCCGACGATAGTCCTACCGGTGATTCTCTTGTTAGGAAACACAGCAATCAAGCGTCCTGTCAGTCAGTAGGCCCGCTTGGTTTTGTTCTGAAACAGCGGGCCGGGCAGTTTTTATGGGCCGGCTCACTCGTTAGGAAACAGAGGAGCACGGCGGAACAGAGCATAGGTAGTTGACCACTGTTACGACTAACTAAGCCAACCAATGACTGTTAGTGCTATGAAGTCAGTGATTAGAGAGAAGGTGGGTGATGGAACTAATTTGATTACCATGAAGGTGTCGCCGATGTTGATGACCATGGCCCCCGGGACGGGCCGGACGGGGCGCCAGTCGCCGTCGACGAGGACCTCCAGGCCGCCGACGTCGTCCTGGAGGAGGATGGTGAGCGCCGTGGGGTCGCAGTGCGGGCCAGTGCCCAGCGTGCGGTCCGGCTCCGGGCAAGGCGGGTAGTAGTTGCACCGCATGATGGAGCTGCTGTCCGCGAAGAACTCACGGTAGTGGCCGCGCTTCTCCACGCCCAGGCTCAGCTCCAGAAGCTCCATGATCGTCAGCGACAGCTCCTTCATCTTCTCGCAGTACGCCTGGTACACCCTCCTGATACACAATCGATCACACACACATGTGTTCAGTCGTGGGCACGGATCGAACGTACGATCGAAAAATGCGACGGCGGAGATTGATTCCCAGCTGGATTGAGTGGGTGAGTGGATATATTCGTCAGTTACCCCATTGGCTCGAAGTCCGGGCCGAGGGTGCTGGTGAAGTAGTCCACCACCACGGGCGCATCCGCATCGGCGCGGTCGTGGAAGCCGAAGGAGAGGGTCTCCTTCCAGGGGAGCTTGGAGCCGAACCGGTCGGCGTGCGCGCTTGTGTACCCGGACACGGTCCCGGGTACGCGCCGCGCGCGCTGCTTCTCCGACAGCGGCAGCCGGAAGAAGCCGCTCGCGCCGTCCAGCGCCGCGCGCGCCAGGGCCTCGTCCACGCCGTGCCCGGACACCTGGAAGAACCCGTGCGTGGCGCACGCCGTGGACACCTGCGCCACGGCGCGGCGCAGCCCCGCGGCGTCGCCATTGCGCAGCACGCCCACGTCGATTACCGGCACGTCCAGCTCCTCGGCCGTGGTCGGGCGCGCCTCGGCGTGCGGCCACACGAACGGGGCCGGGATCTTCGGCTCCCGCCGCAGGTCGTACACTGCGGCTGCCGCCTTGTTGGCAGCGACGGCCTTGGCCGCGGAGGAGACGTCAATGTTCGGAGCGGGAGGGCGGAAGAGCAGGGGAGGCGCGGGGTTCGTGTCCATGGGCGCAGACGAGCGCGCGGTGGCGACGCTGCAGTGAGGCGGGTGCGGCACGGATAGTTGTTGCTGAGCGGGCTGGAGCACCATGAGATGAGAGATGTGTGAGCTAGCTGCTGCGAGTGAGTGTGCGGGAGAGCTGTGCAGGATGGTGGGGTATTTGTAATGGGGGAAAGAGAGCGCGAGCGAGAAGACAATGGAGCGAGAATATATTTGGAGGGAGGCGATTACCGGGCCCACGGGAATAGGACAAGAAGGGGCATACCACGGGCGATATCTCGCCGTGTTGAGAATGGGATAAAAACATTTCCGGTCTGACCCCTACAGTGAGTATGTCCGTCACCGTCCGATCCTGCTTTGAGATTCATCGAGGTACAGCACGATGGTGATCGAGACAATCGGAGAGTAGGGCTATGTTGAACGACGTGGCCGCACAAAAAAGTAGTATTATAGTGGACAGTAGTGTTATGTCGAAAGTCATCATACACTGTGCTAATTAACACAACAATGTTTTTTTTAAATACGTTCAGATGTATTGAACGGTGAGAGAGACCTATTGCCATGTTAGCAAGTGCCGAGAGGGTTGCACAGTGACGTCCCAAGGCCGAAAGTCATGTGTCACTTGCCCAGCTTGCCGCCACGACATATGTGGTTTTTTTTGTCAATTTTATTGAGAGGTGGTCTTTTTTGTCAATACAGTCGCGCAAGTGGTCTCATCTGCCAAAAAGTCGAGTCTTCGAGCTATGTCCATCTCCCCTTCTTGTATTGAGTTGGAGGCATGATGATCAAGATTATTATTGGTGGTGCTAAGTGACAAGGGCACATGTGTAGAACTTATTGTATTTAGTCTTGAAGGAATTTTGAGTGTAGACGGGATAGTCCATGGTCTATGGTGGACGGTAGTGTTATGTCGAAAGTCATCATCACTTTGCAATAATTAACACATACACTTTGCAATAATTAACACAACGACGCTTCTCTAAATACGTTCGTATTGGACACTTCGTTAGTGACAGATCTACTACAATGTTAGCAAGTGCCGAGGGGTTTGCACAATGACGTCCGAGGGCGAAATCAAATTCCCACTTTGATGTCAGTCTGAGTCATATGACTCCTGAAATAAGAAACTACAACTCCTCAAGCGAGTGTTGGAGCTTGTCCATCTCTCTTTCTTGTATGGAGTTGGAGGCATGATTATCAAGACTATCATTGGTGGTGTTAAGTGACAAGGGCACATGGCTAAAACTTGGTTCATTAGTCTCGAAGGAATTTTGAGTATAGATGGGATAGTTCACGGTCTATATATGGTGGGCTTGACCGTCTATCTTTCGCTTAGTGAGTTTCTTTCTTGATGGGTCCCATCATCGATCCTTTTTATTTCTTTCCCCATTTCACTACAACATCGTAAGCATTATATGACACTTTTACACACTGGGTTATGTCTAAACACCGTGGAAGGGGTTTAGCTATTGCTTTAGGGTTCCAACAATAACTGCATCGCAAAAAGCACAAATGTGACGCTTTTTGTAACTCGACGGAGCGCTATCAACAAGCAACCTATGTTGCGACACTACAAATCGCACCGATTGCATATATACTATCGTGAAAAACACACATGATGCGGTACACACATAGCGGTACATATAGTGTGTCGCTTATATGGCCAACTAGGAGTCACTTTAATATGTAGCTAGGGTAGGAATTCATTTTATTGGATATTATCAATGCAAATATCAATTAGCATCAGACCACACAATCATGAAAAAAACCAGTAAATTATTCAACAAAAAATTGCACAATCACACTCATAGGCCTTGCATCAAATAAATCCGACCTCGAGTTTTCACAATGAATAATAAAATTTTAGATCAGACCTAAATTTTCACCATCACACATCCAAGTTTGAATGTGTAACTATATATGCTCATTGTTGATAGAGTCCTTTCTCTTCCGTCAATCCTTGTTTGCTTTTCTTGCCCCCCTATTTTGCTACCTTTATAAACAAATGTAATGTTATATTATAAACACTACATATTTGGATACTGAATATGATGTTTGTCGTTTACCTTAGCGAACGTATTGCTTGTACAAATGGCATAGCAATAGTCACCTTGGTATATATGCCTTAAGAAATTACCATCCTCGACATGAATTTTAGGTTGATAACAATCAATTGGCTGATCATTAGGTGTGTGGGTATGTCACCCTCCTTCATATCTTCATCATTGTCTAACTCATTGTGAAAGTGCATGGTGCCCCCATGTGTGGTTTTGGTAATTAATGATAATCCTAATGGGCTAATGTTTGTATTGAGATATTCTTATAGGTTTGTCCATTGGCACGCTTGAACTCCATGTGTTGGATTCAAGGTTGTATGCCATCAAGATACAAGGTTGATCAAGACTAAGTGCAAAGAGTAGATTCAAGTTGATCAGCACACGAAGCTAAATGATGTACCATGTGGGATCATGTGATCCAATGGTATGGTAAGAAATTGTCCATATGGCTTTGTGTACTAACCCATGATATATGTGTGTGGAGTATCTTTGTTCGGTTAGGTATCTTTCCATGAGCTTGCATCAAAAGGAAGATTTCATATAGCTCATGGAGAATGACGTCAAGTGGTGATCGTCATCAAGATTGAGATGTGCAAGTTCAAGAGAAGCATCTCGAAGAAATTTTAAGCTTGAAGCTTGCCACCCATTTGGAGATAATGGTCAAGTGAAGATGTGCCTAAGAGAGGCTCTTCCATATTGGTGTATGGGGGAGCGATACATGAATCTTCACCAAGCGAAGCGTAATCAAGAAAGGTGGTCCACTTGAAGTGATCAAGATTGTCATCATCTAGCTCAAGTGGAATGCGCAAGGCAAAGGTATGATCTTGATAGGGTTTCTATTTTACCGGTCTTGGTGTTAGTGGGAGACCGGGTTATAGGATAGACAACGTACTATCAGAGGGGCTCTCAAGTGAGTAACTTAATCACATCTTTGTGGAGAGCTCAAACCTTTGCATACTTGGCATTTCATCCTCTTGGTTCTTATTTGGTTTTTCTCCTTGTTGGGTTTTGGTGCTTGTTGTGATCTTCATGACAAGCCCAAGTTCTTCGAAAACGGTTTTTGGATGGAAAACTTGTTGCGTTTTCGTGTTGGAAATATTATCGGTTTATCCTTGAGGAAAGTTCCACACCTTTCCATGTGTGGAAACTTAACTCTATTTATGATTCTTAATATTTCCAACAAAATTGGTTTCACCTGATTTGGAGAGCTCAAAATATTATCGTTATTGGATAGCTCTTGTTGCTATGTTTCCAACAAAATTGGTTTCACCCGATTTGAAGTTTGTATTAGAAAGTTTTGGGGTTTACAGTTTTGCTGAGTTGTTGCAGGAATCTCTGGTCCGGAGTCTCCGGACTGCCAGGGCTGGAGTCTCCGTCTACCCAGACCGGAGTCTCCGGACTCAGGGCAACCAGACTCTCCGGCCTGCTCTTTCTCCATCATGCGACGCAAGTGGTGTCACCCACTGTCCTCAGTCCAGAAACTTACCGGAATGTTACCGGAGTCTCCGGTCACTCTGACCGGAGTCTCCGGTGGGAAATTCCTGCAACGACTCTATTTTTTGAGGGGCCTATAAAAGGCCCCTTCTTCCCCAAAGACACTAAGCTTTTGCCAAGCATGTTTCCCTCTCTCTCTCCCACCATTGTTGACCTTGGAAAGCTTGCCCCTCTCTCAATCCATCCCATGATTCTTACATATCTTTGAGGGAAAAGTGAGAGGAAATCTAGATCTACAATTCCACCAATCCATTCCTCCTCTAAGTGAGGGAAACCTAGTAGATCTTGATCTTGGAGTTCTTAGTGTTTCTCCTCCTTTGTTCTTCCTCTCTTATTCCCCATAAGCATTTGTTGTTTTGTTGGAATTTGAGAGTGAAGGACTTGAGCACTTCTTGTGTTCTTGCCATTGCATTTTGTTGCATCAGTTTGCTCTCTCCACGAGGATTCGTGGAAGTGAAAGTTTGTGAGCTTGTTACTCTTGGGTCGTTGGACCCTAGACGCCTTTGTGGTGTTTGAGACCTTTTGTGGTCACTTGGGAGCTCCCAATCCTTTTGTGGGTTGTGCCTCAAGATTGTTGTAAGGGACTCGATTTCCGCCCAAAAGGAAATCAATAGTGGAAGGTGAACCGAGTCATCGGAGAATAGGGTGAGGCCATTTGTGGCGTTTGAGTTTGAAACTCACACCCCTCCAACGAGACGTACTCTCCTAAAAGGAGGAACTCGAGAATACATCATCGTCTCCGCGTGCCTCGGTTATTTCTATACCCGAGCTCTTTACTTATGCAATTTACCTTGTGATAGCCTTCGTGCTTGAAGTCCTTTATCTTGCTATCACATTGTTACTTGTCTTGCTTAGCATAAGTTGTTGGTGCACATATGTGAGCCTAGTATGTTTAGATTGTATGCTTGTTAAATTAAAACACCTAGTTTTATTCCGCATTTATCAAGCCTAAACCAGAAAAGTTTTAATCGCCTATTCACCCCCTCTCGGCGACATCCTTGTCCTATCACATTGAAAGTGCATGTAGTGCCCTATGTGTTGAGTCTAATTCTCTAGGTCTGTCAAAAAGGATGCCTCTTGGAGTTGATGCTTCATGACTATTACTGAAACATCATTGTCTGACCCACTTGCTTGTACAAAAATATGCGAAGATAGAGCTGTTATAACCGTTACGACGAGTACCGTACATAGTATATTCTCTTAGCAGCTAGTCGGTGGAGTGAGCTTATAAATAGGACACGAGCCCGAGTGGGTAGGGTTGGAGACTATTGTGACTAGAGCTGGTTTTCTGAATCGAGGATCCACTTGCAAGTCGAGTACATTTTCCCCTCTCTTTTCCACATCCTCTAGTGTGGTATAATATGAGGGAAAATGCTGGGGTGCCATTTTGCACAATATTCTTGGTAGTGCTTCACAAAATACCCGTTTTCACACTTAGAAAACAAAACCAGATTTTTTTTTGTAAACATGTTGGAATCTCCCTTTGGCAACATTGTTTTCCATCCCAGAATGTAGACATGTGCATGATATGGGAACATTATCACAAACTATGCCATATTTATGGTCATGACCTTGGTCATTTGGCTTGAAAGTCATGAATATTCATACAAAGAGCTCTTTTCTGAGAACACCTTTTTGAACTAATTTCTGTATTTCAAGTTTTTTATTTTTTGTAACTAAAAATAATTTTTGAAAATAATAATCAGGAAACTATGTAGCACTTGTAGTTCAAATTTGACATGCATATTTCCTACCAAATCGACAAAATCTCTTTAAATTGCTAGAACGCTCAAATAGTCATTCTGGTTGCGAATCATCCATAAAATATGGTCTAATTTGAGTGAAAAACGGAGTGGAAATTTTTCACAATATTCTTGGTACATAGCTGTTTCAGAAAAAAAACTTGTTTTTCGCACTTAAAAATAAAAATGTTTTTAAACATGTTAGTATCTCCCTTTAGCAACATTGTTTTCAATCCCAAGATGAGGACATGTGCACAATATGGGAACATTATCACAAACTATGGCATCCATGGTTATGGTCATGACATTTGTCATTTGGCTTGAAAGTTATGAATCTTCATACATGGCAATTTTTTTAGAACATTTGCTTTGAACTAATTGCCATATTTCATGGTCACATATTATGTCACAATTTGAAGGTTCTACATTTTTTTGAATTTGTTTTTGAACTTCTTATGGCGTTTTCAAAATTTGGTCAAAATTGTCAAGATGACCGTTCATAGCTATGGGTGGAATTTTGCAAAACTACAGGCGGATCTCTTACGAAATGTATACATATTTTTTTTTAAAGAGAGCAAACTATGTAGCACTTGTAGTTCAAAGTAGACTGATACGTCTCAAACGTATCTATATTTTTTGATGTTCCATGTTGATATTATACCAATTGTTACATGTTTTGCATCCACTTTATGTCACTTTTATACATTTTTTGGGACTAACCTATTAACAAGATGCCACAGTGCCAGTTCCTGTTTTCTGCTGTTTTTGTATTCCAGAAAAGCTAGTCTGAAAATATTCTCGGAATTGGACGAAAATTTACGGAGGTCCCTATTTCATCGAAACACACACGGAGTCCAGAGGGGAGACGGAGAAGAGCCAGGGAGGCTCCACACGCCCCTGGGCGCGGCCAAGGGTGGGCCCGCGCCGAGGGTGCGTGTGGGCCCCTCGGGGCTCTCCAGCCTCCGCCCTTTCGCCTACTTATTCCCCCGATGCGAAAACCCTAGATACCCGAGTCATATTTCACGAAAAGTTCCAGAGGCGCCGCCGTCGTCAACCCTAGCTCGGGAGGTCCAGAACCTCTTCCCGGCACTCTGCCGGAGAGGGGAATCATCACCGGAGGGCTCTACATCACCATGCCCGCCTCCGGAGTGATGCGTGAGTAGTTCATCCTTGGACTACGGGTCCATAGCAATAGCTAGATGGTTGTTTCTCCACTTTGTGCTATCATGTTTAGATCTTGTGAGCTGCCTAACATGATCAAGATCATCTTATTGTAATGCTACATGTTGTGTTTGCTGGGATCCGATGAATATTGAATACTTTGATCAAGTTGATTATTAATCTATGATACATGTTATTTATAATCTTGCATGCTTTCCGTTACTAGTAGATGCTTTGGCCAAGTAGATGCTTGTAACTCCAAGAAAGAGTATTTATGCCAGATAGTGGGTTCAGTCTCCAGTAATCTGGGCGAGTGACAGCAACGCCTAAGGTTGTGGATGTGCTGTTGCAACTAGGGGTAACATAACAATGCTATGTCCACGGTCATATGTACTTGTTTACTTTACACACATTGCTTAATGCGATTATCCGTTGCTTGCAACTTAATACCGATGGGGAACACGGATGTCAACCTGAAGGTGGATTATTAGTCATAGATGCGGTTGGATAAAAGGTCTATGTATTTTGTCGTAATGACCAATTAAATATCATGGTAGCCATCTTGTCATATATGTATGCATTGTCATGCGCTCATTATTTTATCAATTGCCCAGCTGTAATTTGTTTACCCAACATGTCGTTTCTCTTTATGGAGAGACACCACTAGTGAATTGTGGACCCCGGTCCATTTCTTTTACATTGATAAAACCACCAACTGCAATCATTGTTCTCTTTTACTTTCTGCAATTAAACACTGTTTTCCACACCATACATTTAATCCTTTGTTTTCAGCAAGCCGGTGAGATTGACAACCTCACTGTTTCGTTGGGGCAAAGTAGTTTGATTGTGTTGTGTGTAGGTTCCACGTTGGTGATCGAGTAACGGCGCCGCCAACAACCTTCTGAAGTGCTACTGCTCCTACTGGTTCGATAAATCTTGGTTTCATACTGAGGGAAACTTGCTGCTGCATTGCTTCATACCTTCCTCTTGGGGTCTCCCAACGAACGTGTGTTGCACGTCATCATAGACACACTTCCTACTAAATCTTCAGAAATCCGTTTAAACCGCCGTACATAGCTAAAAGCTCAGAAAGTGATACCGATTGGGAATCATCAATATGATATGGTTTAATTTGAGTGAAAATGAAGTGGTGCCATTTGCACAATCTTGTTGGTAGTTGCTCCACAAAAAAATCACATTTTTAGAAAATGAATAATGATTTTTTTGCAAACATGTTAGATTCTCTTTTTTCCCTTTGGCAACATTGTTTATCCCAAGATGCACACATGTGCAAAATATGGGAATATTATCACAAACTATGCCATGGTTATGGTCATGATCTTGATAATTTAGCTTGAAAGTCACGAATCTTCATAAAGGTAACTCTTTTCTGGGAACACTTTTGTGAAATAATTGCGGAATTTCATGTTTTTTTGTCTGGCAACTAGATCACATGTTATGACACAATGTGAAGGTTTTACATTTTTTATTTTTTATAAATTTCTTATGTTGTTTTCAAAATATGGTCAAAATTGGTGGTATGACCGTTCATAGGTAGGAGTGAAATCTTGCAAAACTATGGTGGATCTCTGATAAAATGAATATTTGTGTACCTAAATATGACTTTGAAATAATAATGAGGAAACTATGTACCACATGTAGTTAAAATTTGACCCGCTTCTTACTAAATCGGCAGAAATCCGTTTAAATTGACGTAAATAGCTAGAAAGTGAAAGTGCATGCATTGCCCCATGTGTGGTTTTGGTAATTAATAACAATCCTTATGGACTAATGTTTGCATTGAGATATTCTTGTAGATCTTGTCAAGAGGAAAAGATTGGAGTTCATGTGTTGGACTCTAGAAGATTACATGATGGCAAAGGTTCTATCCAAGGGTTTATAAGAAGAATGGTCATGTGAAGAGTTGAGCTTATTGCAAGCATGGCTTGGAACAGAAGATTGAGTGAACTTTCATGTTATCTCCAAGCCATCATATATATCAAGATAAGAAGATGAAGTGCAAGTGGATTCATGAAGACGGAGCTTAGCAAGGTTCTCTCATCATGGTGTATGGGGGAGTATTTGGAGAAGTCTTCATCAAGCATGTGCTAGCAAGCACAATCAAGAAAGGTGTTCCAACTTGAGGGAGTCAAGATCGTCATCATCTAGCTCAAGTGGAATGCGCAAGGCAAAGGTATGATCTTGATAGGGTTTCTATTTTACCGGTCTCTTGTATTAGTGGGAGACCAGGTTATAGCATAGACGGCGTACTATCAAGAGGGGCTCTCAAGTGAGTCTCTTGATCGCATATTTATGTAGAGCTCAAACCTTTGCATTCGTGGCATATCATATTTCTTGGTTCTTATTTGGCTTTTATCCATATGTCAATTTAGAGCTTGTGTTCATCTCCATACCAAGCTCTAGTTCATCAAAAACGGATTTCATATGAATATCTTGTCTCATTTTTTATGTTGAAGGTTTTACCGGTTTGTCTTTTCTAAGAGAGGTCAAACTCTCGTCTTGTGGTTTCCTCATCACATAATGGACTATGATGTGTATATGCATGATCATGTAGAGCTTGTGATTATCTTCGAAACAAGCCCAAGATCATTGAAAACAGAGTCCGGATGAAAAACTTGTTGTGTTTCGGGTTTGGAAATATTATCGGTTTATCCTTGAGGAAAGTTCCACACCTTCCATGTGTGGTAATTTTACTCTCTTTTTTAGGAAATCTCTTGTGGTTACCTTTCTAACAAAATTGGTTTCACCTGATTTGGACTTTAAACGAGAAAGTTATCGAGTTTGCAGTTTTATCTATTTTGTTTGTCCAGCCAGCCTTGACAGACTCAAGGCCGGGCTGGAGGCCGGCCCCCTCGGGCACCCTGCCAGCCTCCTGTGCTCTCCAGGACGGGCCAAGGCCGGGCTAAAGGCCAGGCGCCTCGGGCGCCCTGCCGGCTTCCGTCCACGCAAGGCCGGGCAAGGCCGGCTCTCTGCCTCAGCCGGCCTCCAGCAGATTCCAGGCCTACCTGGCCGGGCCCAAGGCCGGGCTCTCGGGGAAGAGAAGTTTTCTCTCCAACGGCCACTTTTCTGCCCACCTTTTAAGGGGCCTTCTTCCCCAAAGGGCAAGAGAGTTTTCCAGCTGGTTTTCTCTCTCTCTCTCTCTCTCTCTCTCTCTCTCTCTCTCTTTCTTGTCCACCATTGTTGACCTTTGGAAAAGCTTGCCTTCCTCACAATCCCTCCCATGATTCTTGCATATCTTTGAGGGAAAAGTGAGAGGAGATCTAGATCTACATTTTCACCAATCCTTTCCTCCTCTAAGTGAGGGGAACCTAGTAGATCTTGATCTTGGACTTCTTGTGTAGTTCTTCTTTGTTCTTTCTCTTTTATTCCCCCATAAACATTTGTTGCTTTGTTGGAATTTGAGAGTGAAGGACTAGAGCACTTCTTGTGTTCCTGCCATTGCTTTGTGCATCGGTTTGTGCTCTCCACGAGGTTTCGTGGAAGTGAAAGTTTGTGAGCTTGTTACTCTTGGGTCTTTGGATCCTAGACGCCTTTGTGGTGGTTGAGACCTTTGTGGTCACTTGTAGCCATCCGGGAGCCCCGAATCCAATTGTGGGTTGTGCCCCGGGTTGTTGTTGTAAAGGCTCCGGATTCCGCCTTGAAGGATTCCGATAGTGAAAGGTGAACCAATCCTTTGTGGTGCGGTTCATCGAAGAAAAAGGTGAGGCCTTTGTGGCGTTGAGACTGACTTTTGTGGTGACTCACACCTCTCGAACGAGACGTACTCCCCTAAAAGGGAGGAACTCGGGAATACATCCTCGTCTCCGCGTGACTCAGTTATTTCTATACCCGAGCTTTTTACTTATGCACTTTACATTGTGATAGTCTTCGTGCTTGAAGTATTATTTATTGTTATCACCTTATTTCTTGTCTTGCTTAGCATAAGTTGTTGGTACACGTAGGTGAGCCTAGTTTATTTAGGATGTTGTCTTGTTAATTTAAACACCTAGTTTTATTCCGCAATTAGCAAGCCTAAACTGGAAAAGTTTTAATCGCCTATTCACCCCCCTCTAGGCGACATCCTTGTCCTTTCAGAAAGTTCGGAAAGACATACCAGTTGGGAATCGTGCATAGAACATGGTATTATTTGAGTGAAACATGGAGTGGTGCCATTTTGCACAATATTGTTGGTAGTTGCTTCACAAAAAACCCTGTTTTTCGTAATTAGAAAATGAAAAAAAGATTTCGTTTTGGCAAACTGATACGTCCATTTTGCATCACTATTTTATATGATAATTCACTCTTATTCATTGATATATTTCATATTAGAATACAATACTTATGTTATTTTATCTTATTTTGCATGTTTTCCAGTTACTCGGGATTTATCTGCCGGAGCCTGGATTCAGCTGGAAAAAGCACCGTCAAGATACCATATTTCTGGAACTCCAAAAATTACGAGAAAATATAGATATTCCTGTTTCGTCAGATAACGGGAGGAGCTAAAAGACAGAGCAGAGGGGGTCACAAGGTGCCCAGACGCCACCCCGATGCGGCCCTACCCTCTGGCGCCCCTAGCCCACGTCTGGCGCTCCTCTTTGGCATATATCTTCCCCTTGACCTAAAACTTACAGGGGAGAGCTCGAAGAAATATTTCGTCGCCATGGGGCGGAAACCACACAGAGAGAAAAACCTCTCCGACAGGGAGAAATCTGCCGGGGAAATCGCCGCCATCGTCACCGTCATCATGCCAGGCTTCATCGGGATCATCATCCACACCATCTCCACCGCCAGCACCATCATCGCCGCCGCTCCACTCTGTTCCCTGTAACATCTAGGATTGTACTTTGTCTAGTTCATTGGGGATACTCTCCCGTTGTTGATTACTCTTTGTGGTTGATGCTATTGAGTTTATTCGGTGAATTACTTTTATGATCGGATCTTTATCCATCATTATATCACCTCTGATCATGGTCCATATGATGTCTTGTGAGTAGTTCGTTTAGTTCTTGAGGACATGGGAGAAGTCTTGTTGCTAGTAGTTACATTATGTTGAGTAATATTTAATGGTTTGATATTTAAGTTGTGGTGTTATTTTTCTAGTGGTGTCATGTGAACGTCGACTACATGGTACTTCACCTTTATGGGTCTAGGGAATGCATGTTGTATTACTTATTGTGGGGTTGCCGGAGCGACAGAAACCTGAACCCCCGTTGGTAAGTTAGTGCACGAGGGAGTGTAGCATCTCAGAGTTTAAGGCTGTGGTTAGATTTATCTTAATTAATCCTTGCATTGGCGGAAGCTTGCAAGGGGTGTAATCACAAGTGTGTACTGGTCCAAGTAAGGGCGGTGCACTAGCGTAGATTCACCCACACAACACTTATCAAAACATCGAAGATTAATCAGCGGTATGAAGCGAAAGTAACTTGACGATATTTCCGTGTGTCCTCAGGAACGTTTTAGTCATCATAAGTAAAACAACCGGCTTGTCCTTTGTGCTAAAAGGATTGGGCCACTCGCTGCGCTTATTATTGGTCTCTTTTATTTACTCGCATTTTATTTATCTGTTATTACAAAAACCCATAAAAACTTGTCTGCTAGTATTTAAAGTGAAACCTTGCTCGGAATTGCTTGTCACAACCTTCTGTTTCTCATTGGGTTCGACACTCTTATTTATCGAAAGTAATGCGATAGATCCCTTATACTTGTGGGTCATTACACACATGTTGGAAAACCTCCGCACAATGTCATTTTATGTGACCTAGTCGGAGGTAATTAAAATACCATGCAAGAAAAAAAATCAAAAGCAAACTGAACTAAGCCATTGGAAATGAAAGTAGCATGCAAAAAAAAGGTTAAAAAAATATGTTTGCAGACGGCTTGTGACATGGCTGTCGGCATACGAGTACTCACCGTCAGGTTCGGTCAAATGGCAGACCTAGTGCCACATGGTAGTGGTGCATGCCGACGGCCACCCTCGGCATATCTTTATATATGATATGCCGACGACTTTTTAGACGGAATAGGGATGTATATGCCGACTGCCCCGATAAAAATCCGTCGGCATATATAAAACCATTGATAACAAGGCATTTTCCTACAGTGACACATGCTTTTCGAAATTTAACTTTGACCAAGAATTAATCTAACAACGCATGATTATATTATACATAATTTATATATTATGATTTGTATATATGAAGTAAGTTTCATGCGACTTTAGTTTTTCTTGACACATAAACTGGCTGTTCCGGAATGGTGGGAGTACACGATTTTCTCAATTTTTTGTTTGTTTTAACATTTTTTAAATGCATTTTTTATTGGTGAGTGGGTGCCACCACCAAAAAGACATTGTACACGAGATACATCCTCCAACCACATATATATCTCATATATTGCTACATTATTACAATGATGTGGAGAGCATAGAGGTGAACTATAGATAGTGGAAGTACCTTATTGCACGACCCATATCACCAGCAAGAACAGTACCATTCGCTAGCAGCATAATGACCAGCCATCAAGGTCGGTCTCCTAGAACTCGTGTTCATTGCCCCAAGAAGATTTTCCCGTGGGTGCATGATCGATCCACGATATCAGAGCGCATAAAACTGTTCCATTTTCAGACTGTATGGCACGTCTCTTATTTTCCCTTTCAAATCTTCAAGCACATCATACAATGCCAGCCTTTCCAGAGCAATTCCAAAAAATACTGCTCTCTCCATTTTTAAATATTCCAGAGTATAAGATGTTTTGGGTGATACATATGTTGTCTAGATGCGGAGTAAAATAAGTTTACACATACACTAAAATGTGCCTAGATACGTTTATATATAGGAGTGTGTGAATGTGGACAAACTCTAAAACATCTTATATTTAAAAATGGAGGAAGTAGTACCTGCCAACAGAAAACGAGTTGATCGACCACGCATGCATTCATGTGGTCAACTGTAGTACACTCAGCACTCGAGCTTTTCAAGTGGGACTGGCGCATGGATTTGTATTTGAAATGGGTGTCAATGCCTCCTTGATGGGGTCTTTGTTGCATGCATGGGACGCTGGGCATTTCGTTGTATCGGAACTACTGCATGTAGACGCTTCACGTACGATTCCTGTACGTCTCAATCCGACGTTGTCCGTGAGGCCATGCGTACGTGTGCAGGATTTGGAGCTGATCGTCACCCCGAGCCCGGCCGACACGTCCACTAGAAAACACTGCGGCGAGGTACAGTCGTGTGTGGTCATGGACTCACAATCGACTATGTAGTCATGTGTACTTTTGAGCGGTAGCCCCGGCCATGGAAGAGCACAGGGTTGGGGTAGCCCCGCCATGGCACTGGAAACTCTCGAGCGGCGTCATTGGACAGGTAGTAGAACTGTACCGTTCCATGGTCGAGCACGGACTGTTTCCCATGAGCAAAGCACCTTGCTTCCGGGGGTTTTCGTCGTGCTGTCCTCGCGTAGCAACACCAGCTCGATCGCGTCTAAAACAGCATAACTAACCCTAGTATTTTTCTCTCTTTTTAGGCCGGGTGAAAGAGGGACACATCGTTGAAACAACATGCGAGCATTGGAGAGGTCGAAGAACATAGAGCTGGGAATCTTCCTTCTTCCTTCCCAGCTCAGGTTGGAGCTAGTTTCACAATTGAGCCCAGATGCATGCATTTGCTCTAACTTTACCTATGGTGTGTCTGGATTTCTTGACTGGTTTCTACTGTGCATAGTAGCTAGGTTGGTGGTTGGTGGTGCTTCGAGGGAAGCCACACACATATCCTCATGTTCCGTTCGGTTTCCTTGTCCTTGCTTGCGTCGGATCACTTTCTACCCATATCTCATTCTCATTTTGTCTTTATCTTTTTCCCTACTTTCATTATCCCAATCATCAATCTCGGGTTTTCCCACCAATATAAAGTAATGCTCCCTCAATTCCCACACTGACAAAACAGAGGATTACACTATTTGACATTGTACTCCACGGAGGCTGTGGCCGTAGAGTACAATCTAAAATACTAGCACCGAATTTTTTTCTGCAATACAGGCAACATGCATTTTCGAAAACCTACACAAGGATGAGCTCTACAGTAGTTGGGTAATCACAGATTTTCTCGGCAAGGCTACATGATTGATCATGAATTTGAAAAAGACCGATGTGTTTTGAATGAGATGCGATGCGATGTTGTTGACTATATATTTTCTAAGACCTCCCCGCTAGGATTATTAGATTCTTCGGCATTACCTCAGTTTGCAGCTGCATTACAAACCTCCGTGGAAGGCGGATCTGTCGCCCATGCAAGCTGCTCCGATGGATAGGGACAAACCTCGCGCAGAGGGTCCGGGTGAACTTAGCTAAACTTTGTTCTCTCCGTAATGGCTACATACCACGTGAAGGTTCTCCCCGTCCCAAGATGGGCCCTTCGTTAGTGTCACAAGATCACTTAGGGATTTATCTGAAAAGGCACAACAGTACTAATCCAGCAGAAGGGACATTTGTTGATCAGTTGGAAGACCATTGGTCGACCTAAGTTCACCAGAGGGCTCAGAATTGCTGACCTTGGTCGTTTAGGCTATGCTCTACGTCTGCGCTGGCCTTGGTTTTAGTGGACCTATCCTAGGAGACCATCGGTGGGGTCTAAGGTCATCTGTGACATTGTCAACATGGCTCTCTTCCATGTGTCAACCTCGATCAATATGGATACTGAGAACAATGCACCTTTTTGGCAGGACAATTACATAGGAGGGTCATGTATTACAAATGTTAGTATTTTTTCTTTATACTAGGTCAAACTTTAAAACAGTTGACTTAAGACCAATCTAATATGCGGAGTAAAAAACGCCAG
Organism: Poa pratensis; assembly: GCA_947311845.1. Classification (NCBI taxonomy): domain Eukaryota; kingdom Viridiplantae; phylum Streptophyta; class Magnoliopsida; order Poales; family Poaceae; genus Poa; species Poa pratensis. Next base: position 10,357,556 of record CAMZMU010000071.1, read on the forward strand.
AGTAAGTACTAGTGCACTAAGGAGAGGTGAGGAAGAGGTGCACATCATATAATGATGTGCTCCGATAAGCCAGTCCAATCAAATTGCCCCAAGTTGTCATGGAGGGTGCCAATGACTAGGAAGAGATGTGAGCATCTTGGGCGCCCAAGAAATCACTATTGATATTCCTAGCACTGAGTTGGATGTTTGCAATGAGTTGCTTGCTTGCGACATCCCAAGCTTCCTCCGAAATATTTACCTGCCCACATCATATGTACTTCTATTTTCTTCCTTGTTTTGTCTTGTTCATCTATGCAAATAGGATTTCCTCAGTGGAAGTACATCGTGCAGCTGATCTCAAAAGAGTGGAGCCTTTACATTTGGAGTATTTTTTTTTAAAGAGTGTGCAGCTTTGCTACATCCAGCAAAAGTGACGGATCTTTCGGTGCAAATTCCCTGCCAAAGTGGCTCTCAGTCATTCTGATATACTTATGTCCCCTAGCAGTGTGTGACTTTCTTACATTAGTAACCTTCTAGTAATTCATCATATCATCCCATCCTATTCATGATTAGATGGATTACCTTCTTTTCTAGCATAATTGTTTTTGCCATTTTGTGCTTTCTTCTTCATCGAAAAATTGTAATGTGAAGTTGTGAATAGATGTTGTCAAGTAAGACCGTTGTGGGATGTTCATAGATTCACTAATTTTGGTCGTCACGGCTGCCTTTTTCTTTAGGGAACAGGTAGAAAACCAAACTGAACAAAGTTTTATTTCAAAACTTTGGTAGTGTAATATTAACGTGAGACTCGGAGGAAAAGAAAAATTGAGTGGACCCAATCAAACAAAGCCAGTCTTCGTACGACATTCCACATGTGTTTGGACCAATTGAGCACATCATCATCAGTTCTTCCGATGACTAGACGCAGGGAATCCACATCATCTCGATCGGAAAACCTTAGCATTGAGAGGTTTTATAATATTCCATAGCACCGCCGGCATGGGGCCCTTTGGAAGTTGGATGTCGTTTTTTGGTCTATATTGATGTGTTGAAATGATACTATGTGTTAGGCAATATAAAAATATCACCTCTCGTATACAGGTTTCATACCCGTTTACCAGCTAGTTGCGGTGTCATGGTCTTCGTTCGTTACAATGGTCCAAAACTTTGCAGGAACAGACGAGGCTCGCAGAAGAGTTCAGTTCACAGGACGGCTGGATAATGAAGTACTCCAAGAAAGAAATGTCTACTCTAGCTCATATGGACCAAAATTCAGGTTTATGCATGCTTACTCCACAACGAATCATGAGAGACGAAATGGATATGGTGAACTCAGCTCGCTATCCACCGGTCTTATCTGTTCCTCACATCGGAGAAGATGAAGCAGGTCGGAAGAAAAGTCAAGAGCAGCCGTTCAGCTTCCCAAGACGCTGGTGACTGGCGCCATCGATCACTCCCAAAATCCCAATATATACCACTAAAAAGCAAAAAAAGAATCACAATATATATGCCCTAAACTGTCACCGGTCAATCGATCGTAGCGGTACTACTACGATTATTCAGCGTTTGGAAGTGGGCAAACACACGGAACACAACACACCCTGCATTCCACGTGATGTGAGGTGTGGGTACGCGTCTCCATCCATCCGTCCGTCCATCGGCATGCATCGTCTCTCTTTGATTCGATCGCCATGCATGCAAACAAACCAGTGTTGCATGATGCCGGCCGGCGCACGTACGTGCGTTCGTGTTAAGATCGCATGGGCGCGTGCGTCTTATCATGCCACTATACGTGTCCACTCTGGTGAGACCAGCTTGGTTTTGTGCAGTATGGCTGCCGCTGCTCGATCTGCATCTGGCCGCTGATTGGCTAAAATGTGGGGTTATCTGCATAGCATGAGGAGCCTCGACATGTGGTCCTTTAATGTAGTTTTTCCACAACTACGAGGATCTCCCCCGCTTATCACTGATTTTCCATAACTAGTGTCTTGAATTTGTAGATTTGGTAATTTGCTACCATCGTCAAGTAGACAACTCAAGACTCGGATCTAGGTGAGTGTATATGTGCTTTATGCTAGGTATGTGGAACTGTCGTAATGACATTGTTTTAAACAATAAAGCTAGGTTATATTCATGTGAACCTTCTTGACCCAATAGCTGCAACATGTGAACCTTCTTGGCCCAATAGCTGCAACATGTGAACAAGTGCAATATTCTCTGGTCTTTGTGCAGTAGCTTGGAGATGGTAGCTTACATTAATTTAAATGACAATCTAGTACAAAGAGGTATGATTCGTAATTTTATCATTTCTTTATTGCGGTTGTAGTAGCTTGTCGAGCATTTTCGTTAAGTTCTTTTAAGGATGTAAACTTGAATTAAAATGGTCGTGTAGCATCATTCGATGTAGAAGACAACGGTATTCCCCTTTCTGAAAACAAAAATCTAGAGATGGTAACACACACATATTATACATTGAACTATCACATAGCGCTATCCAAAATTATGTATCTTTAGCAATTAATACTTTCATGGAGCTAATGCTCTTTTGTGGTTAGATTTTAAATAGGAAATGCATGCCCAAAAAATGTCAGCTAGTAGAAGTAACAAATAGTATCGACTGGACGAGCTAGAGAAAATTTGACAGGAAACTTACAAAGTTCCCCCCTATAATACTCTTAGTTATGACAAGATAAAAACTTCCTATCGATTTTTTTTCCAGCTCACCATTATGCTACTCCCATTACCTAAAACAGGACTGATGTCACCATTGTATCTGCACTTATGGTGCCAGAACCACTATCAAATAATGATGAAAAAAATCTAGTTGTCTTTGTGATATTACCACGGATGAATCCCTAATGTCGCAAGATTTTCACCATAATTTGGATTAGGGATTTGAGATGTAAATTAGTAGTAGCCTAAAGAGAGAGAAAATATCAACTCCGAAGTTTGTTTTCATCCACGACATTTATAGTGTTGTACGCATTATTAAGGTTGAAAGAAGAGAAGTAAGATGCAAAGTTCAGAACACGAGCTGACACTAGACTGCCGCCATGTCATATGGAAGAGAGTTGCAGTATTTGCAAGAGCGACCACCTCCGTATTTCTGTGAACATGACAACTCATGGTCCTGGAGATTTCTTGTCCCAGGCATCATGGTGTAGTCCTTGTTGCCAGTTAATGGCGATTTTGCCTCCAGAGATCTTTCGCCATAGCCTCATTGGCTGATTCCCCCTGTACACCACCAACTTTTCACAGCATATCATCAGCTTTCCGAGATCTCCGTGTGAGATTAACGCGCGATTAGATCTAACTAAACATGAGTGCGCCAGTGGATAAATTCGTGGGGTATTCAATCAGTGCAGTGCCAATGGTGTCATGGTGGGTCAAGGCAGCTAGCTAGGCCACAACTTACGATCGCAATCGGGAATTCCTGGTGTGTCTGCTTATCGCAAGCTCGTTTGATGAGCCCCATACTTTGCTGCTGCTGCTGTGCTATCTGTATCCTCTCTTAGATTGATCCATTTGTTTCATATGAATAGACATATACTATAATTCAAAGGTTCACTATATGAATACACATATACTATATTATAATTCAAAGATTGAGAAATGGACATATAATGTTTTTCTGCTGTAAAGGCGATATTTCGATCTCTACTCGGATAAATGCACACAAGGGCGGAGTCACTGGGTATGCCAGGTGGGTCATGGCATACTCTGGGCCTGCCGTGCACATGACTGTAACAAAAAAAGAGTTGTGCATGTCTCGGTTGCAAACATGAGGCATTGATCATGCGATTCAGTTGCCTCGACGGATCGACTAGGCCATCCGAATCTTTTGGTGGATGAATGGATCTATCATGAAAATTGGTCATTCTTTGTCAAGGAATCTAGCCAGGAGAGCAGCCGACCTGGACGTCCCATGCTACCACCCGTCACGGTTCGCCGGGTGTCCACGCTGTCATGTTGCAGTGCTGCACACACCACATAGTTCGTCGAGAGCCCACGCCGGCACGCCTCCCTCCAGCCAGTTCGGAACAATTGGCAATCGCCTGCACGCCACATCCACACCGCAAGCTGCATGGTCATCATCCTTGTTTATATATTCGCATGGTACATCATGAAAACAAATATATGATGCATATATCGCGAAATGGTATTGCTTCTACCTGTGGCGATGACAAGTGTTGAGAGGTCATTTTCTACAATCACTTAATAAGATGGGTGATAATCTCTGGGATGATTGTGGTCACATACATGGTATTTTAGTGACCTAATTATCATCCAAAAGTTTACATGGTAAAAGGAACAAATACAAAGCTCAACCAGAAGAATAGAAATACAAAGCACACTTATGTGGCCAACAACCATACTATTTGCCAAACAGTTACACCCACGGTCTAAAAGACTTGTGCTGGTACATAGGGTGGAGACAAGTCGACATACATTACAAACGTCTTTTGTTGTGTCTGGCTTTTGTCGACTCTGATCAGGCCGGGTACGCGCTACGTACAAAAGATACCTAAAACCAATGCACGTACGTACAACATGAACCGCACTATACAATCTGATGCCTTAAATTACAAGCGTCCAGACGAAGATCGGTACAAATAATGAAGGTGGAGGGCCGACGATGGCCGGCCGGATTCGCGCTTGGCAGCATTGATATATGATTCGCCGGTCGATCGATCCAGGGGGGTACGGCCGGTGGAGAAGAAGAGAGATTTTTAGTGGGCAATAATGCATGCTAGCTCTTGTTGATGAGAACCTGATCAAATATGGATCCTGATTTTAGAAGGCAGCGGCACGTGTGGCTGCCGGACGCATGAGCATCGATCCATCCCTGACGACGACGCCGGTGTACTGTGCGCACGCGCACGGCGGTACGCGCCTGTCGGATGCGGCAGCACCACCGTATGTGCCATGCGCCGAGCGGAGCCATCGACAACGACAGAGTCCCGACCACGGCGTGCTCAAACGATGCCCCCTCGAGCCTCTGCATCGAGGGTGGACGTACCAGGGAGTTGGTTACTGGTTGCAATACGGCGGTTATCCGTCGTTAATTGAAACTCGGTTTGGCTCGCCATGGCTAGGTATATGTATGCCTTGATAACGAACTGGCTTGGTTCGTTTAGCTCAAAATCGCTAAGCTCAAAATCGATAAGGTCGAACTCGCCAAACTCGTCAATGCTAACGAGCAAAAAGTTCAGCTCGATTCGACTCGTTATAGTTCCGAGTTGGCTATTTAAACTCGATAAAAGTTGCTGAGATTTTAGCTGGAACTAGGCATAAAATAGCAATATGACACGGTAAACAATCTAATTAAAAAGAGCTCACAAGACATATTAAAACAATTTACAACAAATACTCATTCAGTTCACAACCAATGTTGGGATGGCTGAATATATATAGTCATATGGCTTTTTGTGGCCTAGGACTTGAATATAGTCATATGACTTAATCTGGCATAGTTCGGAGAGTTTCATGAATTTGTCGAGTCTCATGAGCAGCTCGTTTAGCTCGCTCGTTAGGCTTTCTATCCTACGATTCAAATGACTTAACAATGACCGGACACCATATAAACGAACGAAAACATCACATTTGGTGCAGAAAGCCTGGGCAACAACCAGCTAGGAACAAATATTGCCGTACAGATAGAACTCGATCTTGTGCTTGCATCTTGTGGATCGATCTCCACGGCTGGGGCGACAGCGGCAGGGATGATAAAATTCGATTCCACACTCGCTCTCACCGATCTATATATATCCAGCCATGCTCCTCCGGGGTATCTTTTTCTGCTTCTCCTTAGCGTCGAAGTTCTAGCATGGTATTCGATAGCTCAATCGGAACCGTCAGGGAGCGGTCGGCCCAGGCTGACAAGACGGGCGATCGATACATGTTGTTGTGGGCACGAATGTTTTCATGTCGACTCCTGTTACTATGCACGTACTACGTCACAGCAAAAGTACCGTCCGTACGTGGCATCTGTCGCCTCCTGATAGGATCTGCCCGCTGCCTGCCGGTGCATTTCGGCAACGCACGCCTCAAGTCTTAGTTTTTCTTAAGTAACCGTGTTATTACATTAATTAGGGTAAAATGGAGATTACGAACCTTGATACTGAGGACAGCGAGCGAAGACAACTGTTCTGAAAACTTTGCGGAAAGAATCCTCGTACAAAAGAGAGAGCGATAAACCCCTTGTGGGTCATTGCGCATGTCGAAATTTTTGGCCATCTCCAGCCACCAGCGCCGCTGAGAGGTTCCACGTAAGAGTTAGGATCATAAGTTGCAACACAGTGTTTTTGGAGTTTTCGATGACAATATTCACCAAGTTTCTTAGTAGTGTTTTCTCAACTATTCTTTGTTCATCCTCCCTGTGTCCAGTGAAAAAGGCGGAATGGCCATAGTAGTCACAATTCTTTTTTCATTCAAAACTTCAACCAAATGGTTCACGATCGACCCTAAACCCCAAGTGGACATCCCTCTGAAGACTCTACCACACTTCCCTATGTCTAGAGGTCCCAGGAGACGAGCTCGGTCGGCTGAAGCCAGTGTTTTTTTTCAGGTGAAGGTTGGACATGGTCATATGAATCCACCAATTTGTAGTTGAAATTGCCCACATTGCCCCATAAGTTGGCAGACCTAGCAAATCTTCTTCATGTTCCAAATTCGAAGAGAGAATCGTCATTTGAAAATGTGGTGGGTCAACAATTCCCGGACTTGCTTCCAAACAGGGAAAGCCCACAGTTTGTCCATCCTCGGCGGTGCAGACGGTCCATGGTCCAAACTTGGTTTGAATAATTAGACATGCAAAAGGAACTTGCATTTGGGAGGTGCCCACACTTTCCAAATTGTCTTCTTGATGTTGGACCTTGTAGATCCAAAATTCAGCTCGTTATGTCGAGGCTGCAGAGTACATGTAAACAATATGAACTCCTTCAATGGACCAATTTAAAATTCAATTCCAAAAAAATCCATGAGGTAGGTAAACAAAAGACCCTTCAAAAAAAAATATGCGCTTACCTATTTGCCACTAAACTAGTACCATTGCTTCTTTTGTGGTAAATATCATTATTTGTTAACATATCCCCAGATCCTATTGAAATCAACATTCCATGATAACTAATTTCTAAATCTTGATTTTGTGATGTTTAATTTCCTATAAAATAGGGAAACAATTCTTAGAAAACATGTAGATACAATCATACAAATCTTCCCAAATAGGAAAACATTTAGGGTTCAAGTCCTACAAATAGCACCTAAATCCTTTCAATTAAAATAGGCTATTAAGATGCTCCAAAATAACTACATAAATCTTTTGAAATAAATATGCTACTTTACACGTAAGAGGTGGTCCAACTCTAGAGCGGTGATTGACTAAGGTTAGTTTTAGCCGAATCTCAAGATCATTGTGAAAATACTACCCACCCGCACTTTACTCCACAGATTTAGCAAATATGCTCTTTTGGTGAGCCAAAAAAAACAGAACTTCCAATAATGTTGTAATTTCACAATATATCATAATTTGAATCTATGTTAAAATATTTTTCATTGTTTTGACGATAGTATTTTTATAATGCGTTGCAAAATAGGATGCATGACTAAACTTCTTGACAATGCAATGTGGGAACCAGAATGGGAGTGTAGATAACAGTGTAACTAATTACAATATAATTGTAACATGATTAAACATCATTATTAATTTGTATGTTTCTTACTATCATTATCATTGAATGCAATGGAGATATTATGGTGTAATTTTGTTTACAATCGAGTCTGTATTAACCGTGGTATGGTTAGTATTATATATTACTTCTCAGATTAAGGATAATGCCAACCATGCAAAAATCCACGGTCTATATTAAAGTGTCATCACAAAAAATTATTTATGTGGGGGCACCCTAATTTAATTCCTATATGCCAATTGCATCACTCATCCATAATATTCACTAATTTTTTGTGTATATGTGTAATGCGATATCACAATACTTCTTTGATGTTTGTTTTAAATGTATAATAGTGTTATAATCGTGGCAAAAGTTATTGTCGGTTATAGATACAATACAATGTGTTCCTACGTCTTGTGGTTTTAACTTTTGGTAATATTTACGGGTTTTAAAATTGGGATGCACGAGAATGAAAAAGAAAAATTAATTGTTAGTAATTTCGAAATATGTCATTTCCAGTGAAAATATATATTTGGTAATTTAAATTGTTGAAAGGGTCATCTAGCAAAATGCACATGCCCTTTTCTAAAAACACCCCACTAAATTAGTATTTAAGCCCACCTAAACCTAAACTCCCACACCTATTCTCCCCCTCCCCTCCCGCCGCCAACCCTAGCATTTTACATAATTATTGATAGATTAAAGTAATATATCAAGATTATTCTAGTTCCCAACACATCTATTCGAATGGAGTAAACATATATATCTTATGCTACAACATAAGAGAACTCTTAGAACTAAATAGCAGAGAAACAAAAAAGTAACAGCTAGTGAACAGTTTGTGTACCTCGTGAGCAGTCTTCTGGAGTTCAGCGTTTGTTTTGTTAGTTCCTTCTTCAGGAACATGAGTATTTACTCCTATCAGTACATCTGAACCAGGAGATAAAACATCATTCTTATCCCTGCGATCAGCAGAACGGCTACTACTTTTCACATTGTAAAGCTTCTTTAGTGCTGCTCGTTTCTGCCGCTTCTCTTTTCTATTTTCCATCAAACGCTTTATCTGAGCAGAATCATCCTCTGGAACTGCTAAGCACTTCTTTGTATTTTTAGCACCAACAAGATGGCGCTTGAGTCCTGATACTCCGCCGCTGCGCCCAGTCACGGAGCAATGGATGCACTTCCAGTGCTGTCTGTTTGCGTTGACCATTATGCCGTGCTCCCATCCTTTTCTATCCTTGATTTTCCAGAAAGCATGATGATTCTGAAAAATTAGAAAGTCTTAGGTAATTGTGCAGAAGAGTTATGACAAAAATCTAAGATATATTTGAAATGGCAACAAGGCCATGATAATAACTTAAGGCCCTTAAAAATGACTCGTTCAGCGAAAGAATCATTTGTTATAAATGGTAGGAAGGTTGTAACAGCTAATGCAGTAAATACTCAAATATCTAGATACAATCGTCTCCTACCATTAAAATAAGACCAGCCAAAGTTCTACATGGGTGCAAAATAAATCCTCTTGACAAATCAATAGGTGCAAAATAAATGTCATTCGCCTTTCTTTTCTGTACATTCTGATTTACTGTCCGCTGCCTCTCGACCTTAATGTAAATGGAGATTCTAAAAAAAGAAGACACGTTAAACCTAAGAAAGACTACCATGCCAGAGTTTGAGCCGAAGTGTAGAAACAGAACATGGATCTTTGTTTATTGGTTCTGTGCATTTTCTTCCTTGATCATGTTAATGAATTCAGGGTAAGCTTTCCACAGGGTTGAATCATAAGAAATTAGCGCGAGCCTGTAAAGCTCTGTATTTCTTCGAGACAAAAAAAAACAAGAACAGAAAAAGAACTTGGTCATACGCGAACCCATTATTACAGATTAGATCGCAGAAGGTAAAAACCCTGCAGCTTATCTACCAATAGAATCCTGGTACAACCAGAATGCACAAAATCTTTGTAAACATTATTTTCCATCTATATGACTAGGCGGCTCTTCCTGCCATTCTTAGTAAGATTAAAAGGAAGCACAAAAAGGATTATACCTGGTGCTCCGGCACATCTCGGGCATGGAAGTTGAGTCCCTCGAACGGAGCTTATCGTTTCCCTTGCTCTGATGTGCAGCCATCCTCCGCTACAGGAGTTTCAACCAGGAAACGAGGAGGGGATCGGATTGTCTCTGCTCGGCGCAAAGGGTAGAGAGGAAATAAGAAAATAGAAAGAAGTTGTTCCCGTTCAATGCCTGGTGAGAAGAGCATACTACGCCCCTACCATCTTCTTATAACGTCACAAATCGCATTCTGTTTCTATTCTCGACTCTATGATCGATATGTATTTTCTTCTAAAATTATTTTTGCATGTGTTTCTTTCCAAAAATGGATGGGATAGTTTCGATTTCCCATGTTCTCTTTCAAAAATGACTGAATGCTAGATTTCCTTTATTGTTTGCCGATGCGATGAATGTCTGCCTGTTTTGTCATGGCTCCGGTACATTGACAGCTCATGCATTAATACACACACGCGCACACATACGGATAGACTTGCGGTTTTTGTAGTTTTTTGTTTCTTGGCTGGAGTTATCAACGGCAAGTTCTACAGAACAGCCTGATTGATGAGATGGACAGCACTGTTGCATTAGTGCAGAAGTTATTCTAGCTACTTAAGGTAACAGTGCTCTTCAAGAAAAAAAATGTTGTCCTTTAGAAGTATCCATTTATTAGTACAGCCAATCTTTATGCCTTTGCAGATATCGAGGAAAATTATAAGTTGCCTTTTACAACCGTCAAATTTGCGGCACTATCATTTGGCAGGACAAATATTGCATCATTTTTCTGTCAAACAAATTATGGGCGGTGCTAGCCGACGGTTGTAGAAAATAAAATGGTAGATAATTAATGGATCCAAGTTGGAATATCTCAATGGTGAAGATTGAAGAAGCACACCGAAATAGCCGCAAATCAATCAGGATGGAACTATATGTAAGCAACATGGGATACTTCATGTGATGACTTACAGTCGATGCAGAGGCTGGGGTTATCCCCCTTTTGAAAAGAAAAAAAAAGTGATGACTTACACATGCACAGAGACATGTCCCAGTTAAGTTAGTATTCCATTCTAAATACAGAAATACTACTTCGGTCTATGCGTGGTTCCAGGGTTTGTATCCAGTTGACGACGAAGTCCACGAGATCCTGAGACGCAACTAATGGAGAATTGATCTAGATTGACTACCCACTTTGAGATGTCGTGTTGGATTACACTGTCCTCTCAAACTTGTTGCTTTGTTAGGGATGTTTGAAGATGGCAGCCCAGTCACCAAGGCAAAAGATGAATCGACTAAGTGAGGCCATACACCAAGTGAGCCTTTGTACCTGCTTTATGTTTTCAGGGGACTGCATCTCGTCGATGGCCCTTATCTCCATGAAGTTCACCTCGATACCTCCATGTAAAACCATGGACCCAACAGCTTTCCAGCACTTACCCGTAAATGCACTTTTCATGGTTTAGCTTTATCATATAGTTCTTCCATGAAGTTCACCTTGCTAATGGTTCATTTTGTAGTTTTCTCCATGAACCTCTTGCTCTTTCATTTTGTAGTTTTCTCCACTTGATCATGTTTTTTTCCTAGTTACCACACTATGCTACTCCGGACAAATGACAAAGACCTTCACTTCTCAATCTATCACTTCGGTAAAAAGGTTTGAGTTGCAATTAATACGGACAACACTAGAGGTGCTAATTTTTTTTGTTGGGTATGCTAAATTGATTGTAAAGAACCAATGAAAAATATCATACACAACATGCATCCACATTCACCAACAAGCCTCTTTATAATTTTGTAGAAATCTTAATACACATGATTATGGCAGCCTGAAAATTACTTACAAGTCAAGCTACAAGAAGAGTGCATGTGTGAAATAACAATAACTTCACAGAATGTAGAAAGTCAAAACAAATCAACATTGTGACCAATTTTCAGTTTGTACTCTTATTTTAGCTTGGCTTGTATGGAAGTGGTTTCATACTGCCATAATTATGTGAATCCAGGTTGCTCCAAAACTCTAAAACCCGCATCAATTGTCATATTTAAAAGTTTATTTAATTGCAAATAATTCACGGTACTAATATTATATGGATCTCTACTGTGACAAACTGCCCAAACTTAATATATGGCTTGAGAAACAAAATAGACAGATTGAGCATTGATAATGCTAATTGAAATAACTCACATGCCAATTCGGACTAGCTACTATCCATAACTAGGTTTTTGTTTTTTGTTTTTACAGTTAGTTTGGATTTTGGATTCAAGTTGTTTCTGACATGACTAATTAAAGTTCTATCTATTTGGTCATCCTCTTAGAAGTGCTTTTGAATTTGGGAGTACCTCAGGCTTGAGAGTAAACCTTTTTTATTTTTAATAAAGATCTTGTTGTTGAGTGTGGGTTACTTTATGTGTTTCTTTTTAAGTACTAACGGCATAGTTTCTTCGAGTTTAACTCCGCCTATGTGTTCTAGGCATAACCGGTGCCAAGCCCGGGTAAACAAGGAGGGTTGTTTGGGACAAAAGGCTTAGGAGAAGGAGCAGCTAGTTTCTTCGAGTTCATATGTTTCTTTGCATGTGGGATGATAGCTCTGGAGGAGAGACTGTGGACAGCATCTGTACCAACACATGTATAGAGAAAAATAAGCAAATATATGCCAGAAAATGTTATGTTGGTTTGGTACGTTGGATACGGACCTGATATGACAAGTCTCACCAAATTCCAGCAATGAATGGTGAGAGTTTACTGTATAGTACCCTCCCTCTATAGCCCCCAAACAATTGTGCTTAGGTTCTTGCCTCTATGAACCACAAAATATGGAGATGTATTTTCCTTAGAAAAGATGCTTTGTTTACGTGTTTCTTCTTAAAATATGATCACACAGTTTCAAATTTGGATGATTCACTCAAAAATATTTGAATACTGATATATGTGATGCGCGCAATTCTTTTCCTGCTGATTGTTGCTATTTGGTCGTGCTGCTAGCGCATTGATACCAGAGTGCAAATTTTATTGCGGAAAGCGGCTTATTATTTTGCTCGCCCTTTAAAAAGGCAAAATAGGAGTATATTTCTAGTTAAAGAATTGGTTGGAATCATAGATAAATACGTATGAAAAAATGCTACATTAAGTTGGTAGCTTCTTTACTAATGCCATGGTGCTCCGCATCTCATAAATTGGGTAGCCGTTGATAATACTACGAAATATAAAAACTCTAAAAAATGTAATCTATCCTATTGTAAGTTTAGCAATAGACAGGAAAAATATTTCATGTGTTAAAACTTAGAACCATAGCAAAGTAGGCAGAAATCCATAGTAGAGACAACATCCGTATTCGTTTTAAAATATGGAAACGGATGTGGGAAGGGCATTATCCGATCCGTTTCCACCCTATTCAAAGATCAATAGCATACTTGTATTGTCTCCTCACTAGTAAGCATATACGTTATATTCCCCTTAGTCCTTCCGCTAATTCTGTGAACTATCACTCTGTTAGTATAGCGAGCCACTGACAACATATACAGGCAAAGATTATTAAGTACTAGGCCTGAACTCCTTATTAAAATCATTTACAACAAGATAACAAGAAGTATCGACAAGTGTAATTTCATAACACTATTGGTTTTCAACTTTTCATAACTGTATCATGAAACGTGAAGAAACCTAAAGTAGAGACAAAGGAGGATGCATCCCACCTTTCTAATAAATGATTTTAAGATTCAGCAGCAAGCAAAAATAGACGGCATTTACAAAAATAAACTATAACCAAGGGACGGAACAACAATCTCCAAGGTACCTGTAATGATCTCCCCATGTTTGACACTCTGGAACCACTGCTTCAGCATCCTGGCTACACTCTCCTTCATCACAGTTTCTAGTAATTCCTGCTGAACAATTACAGGAAACAGCTCACATTAGCTCTCCAGTTTTGCCCGCCATAGGGGATTGGATTTCAAATCCTTGCGCAGTAAAAGCCTCCACTCTGGGACTGAACACTGTTCACAGGGTGTGCTCAGACAAGTGCAATTTTAACACATTCCTGGTCTGAATATAGTCCGAACAGTAACAGACAAACGCACACACATACTTTACAGGTTGCAACCGATATAAAGGGGGTGGAAACGAACAGTGTAAACCATAAGAGATTACAAAATGACACGGTCTCTACAGTTGCACCACCCCACCACAAGAGCCTATAAGGAGAAATAAATGTGTATGCTATTACACAGAGATAATCAGCTTTGTTGTTGGTCATAGAATGGGAGACCAAGCACGGTGGATATGGTAATAGTGTTCGCCTCATCTGAATGCTTCGGGACCTTTTGCTTCTCACTACCATGCTGTGAGGGAACCTTCAATGGGTTAGCTTGTGTATCTACAGATTCTGGCTTCTTTTTCTTCTTCTTCATCTCGGCAATTTTTGTGCTGTTATCATAAGGGAGTATGCCTGTGCTTGCTTCACGAACCCTTTCCAGACTTCTCGATGCCTGGTTCTGTCCATAGTCAGTCACTTGGTATGATGTAACAGGGTTCGTAATGGATGGGTGTGCGACTTGCAGAGCCATTGCGCTTTGTGTTACAACAGGGTAGCTATCTGACGCCACTGCTAGCCTTTTCCTCTTCAGTGTCTCATCATTCTGAACCTAGTTTATTTGAAAACAGCAACAAAAATTAGCAGGCTACATCATGTGTATTTTAGTTTATTTTGAAGAGTAATAACATGCTAGCCTCGCTACATCACACAAATGAGTTTGTCAGCACCCTAAAAAATGGGGTTAAAAAGCCAGCAAAATATCATATCGATTGATAATTGTAATATGACAACTCACATGCGCATAAGCGCTCACCGTTATGCTGCATCTCCTTTGGCTTTTAATTCTAACCATGTATATCCAATATATTATAGAAGTAGTAGAAAATAAATGATGGAGATTTAACAGATCAAAGTTATAATATCTCAACGGTGGAGATTCATCAAGTGAAAGCAGCACACTGGAATAGGCTAAATAAGGATCTCAAAATAAAAAGAAATAGGCTCAAAAATCAGGATGGAACTATACGTAAGCAACATGCAGTAATTCATGTGATGACTTACACAAACACAAGACATGTGTCAGTTCAGTTAGTATTATGTTCTGAATACTACTACGGAACGTTTGAGAGCATTTCCAAAGCTTTCAGATATTAATGTTCCATCAGCGCAAATTGAAATCATAGAACCAGGTAAAGCTCTTCAAGTGCTATGTGCTTGGGGTAGACAAAAAATGCTATGCTTGGACGTATATTATCTCTCTAGTTGCCTTAAGGTCGATAATCTGAAAGACTATGATTCCCATATGTCATCTTCGTCAAACCCAATAGTATGAACACACAGATCGGCCTGACTGACATAACAATGCATGATCGATCACTCCTACGGATCAGGTCGACTAAGATGGGTAAAAAGCATCATCTCTGACGGTTTGCCCGCCAGTGAAGCTTATCACAGAAGGCAAAAGTTACAGCCTTCACTGATGACTTATCAACAGGTAAGCATAACCCCGTAAGTGATGATCAGTCATCGCTGACAGGTTAATATGGTGCCATCTGCAATGTCTATTATCCTAGATAGGTTCAGTCATTTGTTCGTGATAAGTCAATCTGTAAAACTTGATCCAACAGCGAACCATGGATAGGTCCAGCATGGCATTCCTAAAACAGTACTCCCTTCATTCCTAAAAGCAAGACGTGAAACTTTTCCTCCATAAAACAGGGGGTACCCCTGTTTCCCCCTCTAATCTTCCGAATATACCCCCCTCTAATGACGCGCTGCCTTAATAGCATTCTGAACCACTCACCTCCTCTCGCCGTTATTCCCGCATGCATGCATGGAGACAGTAATCGCCAATGCCAAGACATGTAGAGCTACCTTCGCTCAGATTGGTCATGCTTGCTCAGAATGGCTAATGCATGCACATGCACAGCACGGCTCGCAAGAATAATGACGTTCGTAGGTGTGCTAATAACTGCTCAATGTGAGATTTACCAGGGACAAAAGGGTCCAAACTGTTAGCAACTGCCTTACTAAGAAAATTCATGCCCTGTTATTAGATATGGAGGAAATAGTTTGAAAGTTCACATATGGTAACATAATTTCTTGTCTCTGCTCTCTAGAAACATAATTCACACAAGCATTTTGTTAAGAAAATACAAAGCATTGAGCAAGACCCAAGCAAATTGATCGATTGATAACAGAGCTGCTAAAAGAAAGTAAACAATCTCATCTCCAGCATGTATATATCAGCACCGTGCCACAAGCAAGCGCCAGTTATTCGACGGCATATCATGTACCATGTCGAGTGACAACTAATTTCTGGGACTACAGTGAGGAGAGATAGTACGAATAGAAGTGCTCTCGCGTGGTTGAGTTGGCACAGTTTACTTGCTTGCCTGTAGGGAATAAAAGAAACCGAGAATATAGGGTTGGCAAAAAAATATTGATGGGCTAAAAAGGATTAGAGTAAACACCTCATCTCTACTGTAAGTTCCTCAAACTAAGTGGATACATTGCACAATACAGAAACGCCTATACCTTATGCTATGATTAAGGAAAGATTTTTCGCCAAAGTTTATTTGAACTTAACATGTCTAATACCTAATAATTCATTGTACGAAGGGTATATTTTATAATTCCAGCAAATATTTTCAACGAATCAAATTAAATAGATAGTATGGCATTATATGAAATTCATAAATATACTATGTTTATATTAAAAGTACAGATAACCTAGAAAGTTCATAAAATAAAATAAACCCAAAGTAAATACAGAAAAAAAACATGTACAGTGATGACCTTCTGCTGGTTGTATAATATTCTCTTTCGCTCCTTAGATCTGGATATGGCATCTTTGATTCCAAATTTATCCATGCAACCTTGTGGCCATAACTCTGCAAGCTAATGCAAAAAAAATGACATCGTATAAGCATCTAACAATAAATGCAGGTGTGCATGAGATAAAGCAGGCACCCACAATAATAGCGGCATCAACCTCACTCTGTTACTCAAAACACACCATAATAGTTGGAGGTCCATTTAGCAAATCACGTTGCCACAATCCAGAAATGAAATTTTGACCCAATGTCAAATATGGAAGAAAAATTGAGGGCCAAACTAGGGAAGCCATTTTAGTGGTGTGCCAAATACGGAATTTGCTCCATAAATATTGATAGTGTATACAGATGAGAACTGCCTATTCTAAAAAGAAGTTACATGCATTATTCAACATATATGGATTAATATATGGCCATACCACGCCGCAATGCAAATTGAAACAACAAGCTGAAGGGGCAGTACACATTTAACTAAGTTTCTAGTCATTTTGAGATGCCAAAACTGAATTTAATGACAGCAAATTGGTTTTGCTCTTCCCAAATGAAAGCACTAGAAGAAAATTCAGAAACACTGATAAGCAGTGACAAAAATCCCCAAGCAGGGGTTTTGAGATATGGTTAAAAATGAAGGGACGGGGCCAATATCTCTACATAAGTACAGACAAAATAAAGAAAAAAATTAAAGGCTCAGGGTGTCAGAGCTAATACCTCTACATATAGTTTCCTGCTTTGAGGACCCTTGTCTTCATCCATGCCCTGACAAGCAGGTAAGCAGACATTTGTCAACTAAACCAAACAAGAACAAAGGAAGCTAAGATCCCACTGAAGTCGGTTTTGTTTAGAGCAACTCTTTGGCACAAAATAAATAAAATCAAATATTCCATATTATTATCATCATCATCACTATAAAACTAATTTGCCGATATATTTACTATTAATAGCATCCCAATGGTAAACCTGATAAGTTCTAACAAGGTAATATCGTTACTAACACCACACAGACATCCTTGTAAATTAACAAGACAATGATCGTCAAGAGTGGAATTTGTTCAAACACCAAAACGATCATATGATTACAGATTAATACCTCAACGTACAGATCATACAGATCACACATCCTGTCTTCCAGTACACTATCCATTGCAGACTTTCCTTCTAAAGCTCTTCTTTCGTCAGTGACAGCCTGAAAATCGTCAGCTGAACCATCCTGTTGTTCATTGACCTGGTAGCACATAAGTAACAAAGCATCTAACATCAAAAGTAGCAAACGTGAATGCTAACATTAATAAGTTAATGGAAGTCTCATACTTATTACACAATTATATATCTTTACCTTGGCCTTGGCAACAATACGTTCTTTGACCATTTCATTGATCTCCATCTTTACACGCTGGATCCTATCAGCCTTCTCTTGGTTAGCAGAGAGTCCTAATTCTACCAGGTCTTTCATGTTTCTCTGTTTGCAAGTAACGTGTGTTAAGAGACAGGAACAAGTGATGTACAGAGGGTGCTGATGCCATGGGAATGTAGTTTGAGTGAGTCATTTGATCACTCTACAAGATCAGTGCACCACAGTATACCAACATAAATCATGCTTTACAAACTACAGAGTAACGAAAAATAAGACACTCCTGCTACCAGCACCTCAGTTTTTTTTCACTGCAGATGCATCCAGACAGTAAATTTATTACTCATAGTGGTGGCAGCTAGTGTTTGAGAGGATCCTCTGAGATAGATATGGTTCATTTCTTAGATTACCACAAACTTCCACATGGCCAAATAAGAGGTAAACATACTAAGGATTCATGCAGATGTGCTTGAAAAGGCTTTTTCTCATCCTAATTATACTCCAATTTGATGAGAAATACTAAAATGAAACATAGTACCAAATTTCATGGGGATACTACTGCCTATGTTCTAAATAGGCGATGTTTTAAATTAATTTAGTCAAGACTTTTAACTTCGACTACTAAAGATTAACACATACAGGACTATTTACATTGATCATGTCAATATGCACATTAGATCCCTCATGAAAAGAACTTCCATAACATGATATCTTAGTAAAAAAATTGCTATCATATCACGATAAATAATTTATGTGTCAAGGACATGCTTGTTTACTTCCATCAAGCCACAACTCACCTTCAGTGTCCTACGCTGCACAAGGTGGCCAACTATGCCCATGAGGCGATTCATCAACTCATGTTCTTGGATCTTTCCATGATTTGTCTGCACTAATCGATAGTATTACAAACAGCTGGCACTACTGTACCATTCAAATTCAAGCAGTGCAGCTTTAAAGAAAAGACCAAAGTGAGATCAAAAGGGTTTTGCATAGTTTATAAGTTCAATTTAGTTGAATATAAGACTTATTAACAAAACAAAAGATCAATTAGTACAAATGAACTACTGTGACACTAAATTCATACTGGTATAACTAACTGCGTAATGACAAGAAACTTAAGGGCCTCTTTGGATAAAAGGCTTTTCAAGGAATTGTATAAACAAGAGGAATTTTTCCTATAGAGTCCATTTGTTTCAAAGGAATGAATCCTCCAAAATTCCTATGGATTGCTTTCCTACATTACAATTCGATCGAAATCTAGCAAGAGGTAAGACCTCTTGGAAAAATTCCTGTGTCTATGACAACTATGACATGTACTCAATCCCTATAGAAATTTCCTGCATTTTTCATGTGGTGCAACCAAACAACACCTGCTACGGGTTCCTGTGTTTTTTATTCCTGTAGGATTCCAAGTGCCATGACATTCTATTCTTGCGATATTCCTGTTCCTGTGTTTTTTTAAATCCTGGGAATCAAAGAGGCCTAAATGATTACCATTAGCATAAGGCGCGCAGACGACCAGATGTGTGTTTTCTGTGTATACATTAATTTTCTAAGGTATATTATCTTGAAATTTACCTGAACTTCGCTAGTCAAAACTCAAGAACATACATAGAAAACCATATGGAATACGAACATTCCGAATTTCAGATGCACTTCAATCATAAGTAAATATTGTGGATTGTGGTGCTACTCCCTCCGTTCCAAATTAATTGACTTCTATTTGTCCACACATGGATGTATCTAGACATGTTACACGTATAGATACATCCACATGTGGATAAATGGAAGTCAATTAATTTGGAACGGAGGAAGTACTACATACCGATAGTCTTGCAACCTTGCCGAGTTTTTGCTTTATTTCTGGAGGCAACCTTCGTTTAACTGATGCCTGATTATTTGGGTCAACCACATTGCTATCAATAGTTGGCGGTTTGTCTGCAAGGAAAATTTCAAGTATCTGAAACAGTGAAACTACTTCCAGTGCTAATCCACAGTTTACCGATATAACCAAGGGGGGTGTGATATTGTGACATAATACTCACATTCAGCAACAATCTTTTCAAGATCCCGAATGGCTCGCTCGAGCCTGGTGCCTTTAGGTTTGGTACCTGCACTCTCTCTGCCAGTGATTGGGTGCTGAAAAATCAAAACAAATGTGACTTGGCATGCAAGCGTGCCTCGATGTGATGGTTATTAACTAAGCGAATGTGTTTGCTAGTAACGCAAACAAGATAAATATATTACCATTGCTTGTGTAGAACAAGCAGTACCAGAGACTGTGACACCAGAAAAGTTGCCCGCTCCATGTTTCTCTTTGTGACATATTTTGTTGGTTTGATCTTGATTTTCTCCACCAAAAGTCTTCTTTTGTTGAAAATCAAGTTGTGTTGAAGGATCTCTATCCCTGGATGCTGAAGCATAGTCATATGTCTCACTGATTCTTGACTTATTACCAAAATCAGTAGGCTGGAATGCTGCAGTTTTATGCTTTTCTAAGGATTTTAGCTCTTTTGAAGGGAATATGATCCTTACCAGATATCTTTGCACGTTTTGCAGCATCAACACCTGTGGCAAAATCAGTCAATCTCCTCTTTGGGACTCCGGTTCCACTAGGACCTGAATTATTGGTAGCTAATTTCTTTCCTGCATGTGCAGCACTGCTAGCTTTCCCAGGCATGTTGCTGATGTTCAAATAATCACCCTGACTACTTTCAACATGATCACCTGATGGGTCTTTGCTTCTCCTTTTCTTTGGTGCGACATCTGACGATGTGCCAGGTTCACTGCAAAAGAAGGTTGATGTATCATCCATGCTAACATATATGTAACGCATGGACATACATAAAAAAGTATTGCTGCCATTTTGATCCGTTGATTTGATTAAATTGGCACACATCCTTGTTACCATATTTTCTGTGCTTTCATCCGTTACTTGTGCTGTTCGTCTAGAACTGTAAACGGCACAATCATGCTTTGCTTCCAGTTTGATCAGTAGCTTTGTTTATTATAAGCTTGTCATTACATCATGCAGTGTTTTTATACAAAATTGTACAGTTTATGCTAAAAAGTAAAAGTGTAGCCCCAAGTGATTGGCAGCCATGGTATCTGGACATGGTCTACGAGACTCAATGGTGAAAGGTTGTTGCAATCAAACTAGGTGACCCCCTTTGCCATTAGTAATATATCATAATAAACAAAAACCAAACATCTATTATGACGGTATGAATGTAATCTACCAGCATTATTAGAAATAGTAATAGCATGAATTTAAGAATTTTGAGGAACCTTACATCTGTTCCAATGTCCCTTTGTTAACAAAAAACCCACTGTGCTTAGTCTTCAAATTATCAACTTCAAAATACTCATCCTGCAAAGATAAGAAACATGAAAGTAATCCCCAACTGGCAAAATTATTTCTCAATGCGTATAATAAATTAGCAATGCAGAAAAAATGTTTCATCTTGTTACCTTAAAAGGATAAATTTTATAAGTTCAATGAAGTGATTAGACAGACTTATTTAATATGCTGCGAATATTCAGTGCAATCGTTT
Organism: Poa pratensis; assembly: GCA_947311845.1. Lineage (NCBI taxonomy): Eukaryota > Viridiplantae > Streptophyta > Magnoliopsida > Poales > Poaceae > Poa > Poa pratensis. The sequence continues at coordinate 10,379,020 of CAMZMU010000071.1, forward strand.
TGAGCCATACATATTGTGCATACACTATACAAAGAACGAACTATTACTTAGTCAATGTCATATGAACTAATGAAAAAAGAAATTTTCATCCTAGCACTAAGCCAAGAGTACAAGATAGAACAGGTAGCAAAAACCGAGTGCACACTGACAGTAAAAATAGGGTGGACATCAACACTACACAAAAACTTTGCTGTATTGGCAATATTTTATCACGCAGTCTGCATGATTACACTACAATATACACAGCAAGTCAGTGGTAGAAGGTTACTAGTGCAGTGCAAATTGAAAACATCAGAAGAGATTCAGAAGCAACATGATGTTGCTTCTCATACATACGATATAGGACTGTAAGAATATAATAACGAACCAGTTCAGCATCATCAATAAAAGAATCATCAGTGTCATATTGATCATCATCTGGCACGTCATCAAGATCTTCTTCATCGCTGCTATGTTTACCCTAGCAATTTGAATACTGAGTCAACAATCAATAAATCGTGAATATGTAGTCAAATAATGTTATCCACCGTTACCATGTAAAGGCGTTCGATTTTCTCGATAACTGCATTAAACCGATTTGGCTGTGCTGGATCCTCTGGGTTATTTTCTGCGTTGGGTGCCTGATTTGAACAAACATAATAAGTTCAGTGTAAAATACATACAGCCTTTCTCAACAGTTCAGCATACACCGTGCGAAAACAAAATGCTTGATGAAGAGCAATATATGTGGGATGATAAGGTCATGGCATAAAAATCTACTATAAACTACAACGACAGCATGAAATGCCACTGAATTATGCACGGTTTGCTTCTAGGGCAGAGACCTTAAGACTATTTGGTCAGAGAGAGAACACATATTCATGTACCCTCACCCTACAAAGATAATTGGAACAATTCGCCACTCCCTGACTCCCACATCAAACATTAAGGCCTTGACGGATGGCTAGAGTTTCAATTTTGCATCTACTCGCAACGCAAACCTAAGCAGCACAAACTATGGTACTAAATCAATCGACAGACAACGACATGAGCAAGAGTACTGCTCACCACACCGGGCGGGGCCAGTTGTGCAGCAGCTGCAGGCTCCGCCACTACCACCGCTAGCGGCTGCTGCGGCGATGTCGCCGCCGCTTGTCCAGCCTCCTTCTGCAGCTTCTTCCAGGACACGATGGTGGTCTCCCCGGGCCGGAGCTCCACGGAGAACAACTGCCTGCGGGACCCCGCCGCGGCCTCAGGAGCCGCCGCTCTCACAACCGTGGCGGCAGGCGCCTGCTGCGGCGCGAGGGGAGGGGGCGGGACCACGGCGGCAGGGGGCGCGGCGGGGGAGGAGGGGATAGCCACGGGGTCTTCCATGGCGACGCGAGGAGGGTGGGGAATCGGTGAGTCACGGTCACAGCATCAGATCGAGGGGCGGCCGCTAGGGTTTGGGAGGGCTGGGTTACGGAGCGGAAGGGGCGAGAGAAGGAGAACGCCCACGGTTTCGGCTGGGGGAGAACTAAGGAGGCGAGAAGCCGGGAAGGCCGTCGGATTCGATCGGGGTGGGCGCGGAATGGGAATGCGGGGCGGAGGGGCGGGGCGGCGGGGTGGGAACTGGTAACCGTCGAGCTCCAGCTCTCTCGTCGCCGTTGGCTCGTGCTCTCGCCGCCGTTTGCCGTGCGTGTTCCTTGTTTTGGAAGGAGGATGCAGCGGCGTGGGCTTTGGACATGTTGCTGACTTGAATGATGACGACGTCCTCGGTCCACGGTCGCATCAGCCCATGTCTGGCCCTACGTTGCTAGCCGAGTTAAGCATATCTGGGCTTGGACGTCTGAGTAATTAAATGGGTCAAATCGTTTGGCGAAAAAGGATGATATAGGCCCGTATGGATGCAAAAAAAATAAAGTTTTCTTTTTCTGAAAGAAAATTACCTTGGTTTCTACGAAAACTGTAATTTAAATATTTTGATGTGTTCGGATTAGTTTAACAAACTATATGTATATACTACTATTAAAAGAGCAAACTTGTGTTGTGCTATGTTGATACATTAAATCTGAGCCGTTCATATTTGATCAACGATGCCGATCAAATTTCGAAAAGGTACGCGAACTACTCTAGTAAAACAGAATGCAGCGAACCTATACCTAATCCCCTCCCTCCCCTCTCCTCGCGATGGAACACATAGTGGCCGCTGGCGGGATCCCCTCTCCGTTCCGACGATGGCGACCGTACGTGAGGCAATCCCCGCGCTAGAGGAGAAAGACTGGTTGACGCGAGGCCAACGAATCCACCCCCGACGCGTACGGCCCGCCCGCAGGCGGGGCTCACCGGCTCGGCTCGTTCCTCTCCTAATCAATTTGTCTCCCTCATTGCCGCAGCGGACGGCGACCACCGCGACCACACGCATCACCACCACCAGGCCGCCCTCGGACACGGGCAGCCCCGCCCGCACTGCGTTGGCGGCGGCGCGCCGGTAGACATCGTGGAGACCCCTGGCGCCCGCACGGTGTTGTCGTTGGCAGCGGCGCTCCTACTCTCTCCCTGGGCACGACAAAACATGCAGCAGAGGGCGGTGCCGAGCGGTTGATCGGCAGCGAACAGCCCAGTGAGCGACAACATCGAATCCGGCCACTGCGGAGGACCCGCGCGACGCCCTGAATCCCAAATCCCAGCCTCCTTCACGCCGTCGGCCGCCTCGACCTCCTCCTACCTCCACGCCGCCGCAGGTAACTACCCTGCTACCTCTCCATCTCCGCCACAAGGTCCCAACTTCACCTATCGCGTGCAGTTACCGTACAGAAGGAACCTCCCTCTCCTGTTTTTGTAGATGACAGTGTAGTGCTCATGTGGTTAACCCAATGTTGAAGCTATTAGCATGTGCAGAACTAGCTTGATTAATTCCCTACCCGCTTACACTACGGGAAAATGACTCGCCGCCGAGTTGTCTCTACTTCGCTGAGTGCTAAAACGCGGGGGCAACTCGGCGAAGAGGCCTACGCCGACGCAGGACAAAGAACACTCGGTGAAGTTCAGACCACTCGGCAAAAGTATACTTCGCCGAGACCAGCACTCGGCGAAGAACCATTTTCTCGGCAACAACCAAAAAAGACACTGGGCAAAGCTGTGGTCACGGCGAAAAGGAGGGACATGTGGCACCAGACAGTGGGACCCACGGGCGTCGTGATGGAGCTGACCTTCGCCGAGTGTCCCACTCGGCGAAGATGTCACTGTAAAAAAAAATTTAATGGAACTTTTCTTTGCCGAGTGTGTCGGTGGCCAGCACTCGGCAAAGTGTAAGGCGGGAAACGAAATTTCGCCCCGCGCCATTTCTTCGCCGGGTGGTTGTCTTCGCCGAGTGTTTCTCTCGGCGAAGAATGTGGGTGGGAAACGAAATTTCGCCCGCGCCATTTCTTCGCCGGGTGTTTGTCTTCGCCGAGTGTTTCTCTCGGCGAAGATGGTGGGCGGGAAAAATATTTTAGTTTCGCGCCAAAACTTCGCCGAGTGGTTCATTTCGCCGAGTGTCCCTCTCGGCAAAGTGTGCGGTTTTCCCGCTCTTTTCACCACTCTTGCGTCTCGCTTTGGCGCCCGTTTTCAGCCCTAACGACGCATATAAATAGGCCACTTCTCAGACAGGTTACTCACTCGTGCTCAAACACAAAACATTCGGTCTCCCTAGCTACGTCCTACAGTGAATGCAAGGCATTCGAGCGTGAATCACTGTAGGGCTGTAGCTAGGGGAAACCGGGTGTTTTGTTTCAGCGTGAATCTCTGGAGGAGATCGATGTGGAGTTCTGGTGAGTCTGAACACCCCGAGCGTGGGCACTGCGTGTTGTCTCGCACTCCCGGCATGGTCAAGCTGGAGGAGAAGTGGAGCGGGCGCGCACTCATGGCGACAGTGGGAGGTAGCCGGCCACCGGTGTCGCCGGAGATGGTCGTGGGGGCGGTGGTGGTGCAGTGCGGTGTGAACCGCCGCAATGTCAAGGTGGAGGTTTGCGCTCCGCCATTCGACTTCTTCGTGCGCTTCCGCTTGAGCGAGGACTGCACTCATGTCCTCCATGCCTCCCCCGGCCTCGTCGTCAACGGCGAGACGCTCGCGATGAGCCGCTGGCATCGTGGGCATGCAGGGCGGGCATCGGAGCTGCCGTACCTAACGAAGCTGAGGTTTGAGAGGTTCCCACGGGAGGTGTGGGAGCCCTAGGCTGTGAACCAGTTCATCAACAGGCTAGGTGGGCAGCTTCACACACCACACTTATCCGACACGAAGGTTATGCTCTTCCGGGTGGAAACTCCCATTTCGGGTGGAACGGATGGAACCATGTGAAAACATGGGGCCAAAATGGGTTCCAAATGTTCATATGACCTAACCAAACACAACCAAGTATAAAAGTCCTTGTAGCTACCCCTTTCGACGCCCGTGGAAGGGGTAGACGACACGGTTGACTTCCGGTCAACTTTGGGGGGTTTCGACGGAACCAGGGGCCGCGGAGCATCGGAATCACACCAAAAACTAGGTGGTGCACTATCCTATGTGTTAGAGTGTGGTGGGAGGTTTCAAGAGCCAACATGAGACTCCGAGGTGTGACCAACTTCACACACCACACTTATCCGACACGAAGGTTATGCTCTTCTGGGTGGAAACTCCCATTTCGGGTGGAACGGATGGAACCATGTGAAAACATGGGGCCAAAATGGGTTCCAAATGTTCATATGACCTAACCAAACACAACCAAGTATAAAAGTCCTTGTAGGTACCCCCTTTCGACGCCCGTGGAAGGGGTAGACGACACGGTTGACTTCCGGTCAACTTTGGGGGGTTTCGACGGAACCAGGGGCCGCGGAGCGTCGGGATCATACCAAAAACTAGGTGGTGCACAGTCCTATGTGTTAGAGTGTGGTGGGAGGTTTCAATAGCTAACATGAGACTCCGAGGTGTGACCGGCTTCACACACCACACTTATCCGACACGAAGGTTATGCTCTTTTGGGTGGAAACTCCCATTTCGGGTGGAACGGATGGAACCATGTGAAAACATGGGGCCAAAATGGGTTCCAAATGTTCATATGACCTAACCAAACACAACCAAGTATAAAAGTCCTTGTAGCTACCCCCTTTCGACGCCTGTGGAAGGGGTAGACGACACGGTTGACTCCCGGTCAACTTTGGGGGGGTTTCGACGGAACCGGGGGCCGCGGAGCGTCAGAATCACACCAAAAACTAGGTGGTGCACTATCCTATGTGTTAGAGTGTGGTGGGAGGTTTCAAAAGCCAACATGAGACTCCGAGGTGTGACCGGCTTCACACACCACACTTATCCGACACGAAGGTTATGCTCTTCTGGGTGGAAACTCCCATTTCGGGTGGAACGGATGGAACCATGTGAAAACATGGGGCCAAAATGGGTTCCAAATGTTCATATGACCTAAACAAACACAACCAAGTATAAAAGTCCTTGTAGCTACCCCCTTTCGATGCCCGTGGAAGGGGTAGACGACACGGTTGACTTCCGGTCAAGTTTGGGGGGGTTTCGACGGAATCGGGGGCCGCGGAGCGTCGGAATCACACCAAAAACTAGGTGGTGCACTATACTATGTGTTAGAGTGTGGTGGGAGCTTTCAAGAGCCAAAATGAGACTCCGAGGTGTGACCGGCTTCACACACCACACTTATCTGACACGAAGGTTATGCTCTTCTGGGTGGAAACTCCCATTTCGGGTGGAACGGATGGAACCATGTGAAAACATGGGGCCAAAATGGATTCCAAATGTTCATATGACCTAACCAAACACAACCAAGTATAAAAGTCCTTGTAGCTACCCCCTTTCGACGCCCGTGGAAGGGGTAGACGACACGGTTGACTTCCGGTCAACTATCGGGGGGTTCGACGGAACAGGGGGCCGCGGAGCGTCGGAATCACACCAAAAACTAGGTGGTGCACTATCCTATGTGTTAGAGTGTGGTGGGAGGTTTCAAGAGCCAACATGAGACTCCGAGGTGTGACCGGCTTCACACACCACACTTATCCGACACGAAAGTTATGCTCTTCTGGGTGGAAACTCCCATTTCGGGTGGAACGGTTGGAACCATGTGAAAACATGGGGCCAAAATGGGTTCCAAATTTTCATATGACCTAACCAAACACAAACAAGTATAAAAGTCCTTGTAGCTACCCCCTTTCGACGCCGTGGAAGGGGTAGATGACATGGTTGACTCCCGGTCAGCTTTGGGGGGGTTCGACGGAACCAGGTGCCGCGGAGCGTCGGAATCACACCAAAAACTAGGTGGTGCACTATCCTATGTGTTAGAGTGTGGTGGGAGCTTTCAAGAGCCAACATGAGACTCCGAGGTGTGACCGGCTTCACACACCACACTTATCCGACACGAAGGTTATGCTCTTCTGGGTGGAAACTCCCATTTCGGGTGGAACGGATGGAACCATGTGAAAACATGGGGCCAAAATGGGTTCCAAATGTTCATATGACCTAACCAAAGACAGCCAAGTATAAAAGTTCTTGTAGCTACCCCCTTTCGACGCCCGTGGAAGGGGTAGACGACACGGTTGACTCCCGGTCAACTTTGGGGGGTTTCGATGGAACCGGGGCCCGCGGAGCGTCGAAATCACACCAAAAACTAGGTGGTGCACTATCCTATGTGTTAGAGTGTGGTGGGAGGTTTCAAGAGCCGACATGAGACTCTGAGGTGTGACCGGCTTCACACACCACACTTATCCAACATGAAGGTTATGCTCTTCTGGGTGGAAACTCCCATTTCGCGTGGAACGGATGGAACCATGTGAAAACATGGGGCCAAAATGGGTTCCAAATGTTCATATGACCTAACCAAACACAACCAAGTATAAAAGTCCTTGTAGCTACCCCCTTTCGACGCCCGTGGAAGGGGTAGACGACACGGTTGACTTCCGGTCAACTATGGGGGGTTTCGACGGAACCGAGGGCCGCGGAGCGTCGGAATCACACCAAAAACTAGGTGGTGCACTATCCTATCTGTTAGAATGTGTCGGGAGGTTTCAAGAGCCAACATTAGACTCCGAGGTGTGACCGGCTTCACACACCACACTTATCCGACACGAAGGTTATGCTCTTCCGGGTGGAAACTCCCATTTCGGGTGGAACGGATGGAACCATGTGAAAACATGGGGCCAAAATGGGTTCCAAATGTTCATATGACCTAACCAAACAAAACCAAATATAAAAGTCCTTGTAGCTACCCCCTTTCGACGCCCGTGGAAGGGTAGACGACACGGTTGACTTTCGGTCAACTTTAGGGGTGGGGGTTCGACGTAACCTGGGGGCCGCGGAGCGTCGGAATCACACCAAAAACTAGGTGGTGCACTATCCTATGTGTTAGAGTGTGGTGGGAGGTTTCAAGAGCCAACATGAGACTCTGAGGTGTGACCGGCTTCACACACCACACTTATCCGACACGAAGGTTATGCTCTTCTGGGTGGAAACTCCCATTTCGGGTGGAACGGATGGAACCATGTGAAAACATGGGGCCAAAATGGGTTCCAAATGTTCATATGACCTAACCAAACACAACCAAGTATAAAAGTCCTTGTAGCTACCCCCTTTCGACGCCCGTGGAAGGGGTAGACGACACGGTTGACTCCCGGTCAACTGTGGGGTGGGGGTTCGACGGAACCGGGGGCCGCGGAGCGTCGGAATCACACCAAAAACTAGGTGGTGCACTATCCTATGTGTTAGAGTGTGGTGGGAGGTTTTAAATATAATTAAAAATATATCTGAATTACCAAATTTATTTGAAGCATGCCAACTGAATTAAATATTACTTCGCCGAGAGGGGAACTCGGCGAAGGAAGGGCCATCTCGGTGAAGTTTTAGCTTGGCCGAGTGGGGTACTCGGCGACGAGCGGACTCGGTGACGTTTTCGCGGTGACTTAGGCAAATTTGGTCCGGGCAGGTCAAAAAAATCCCCAATCCCCCGCGCCCTTCCCCGTTCGTGCTCCTCGAGCCCATCCACGCCGCCGCCGCCGCTCCCCTTCACGCCGCCGTCTTGCCCCGCACCCACCCCCAAACCCCCACACATCACCGCCCTCGCCGCGCCCAACCCACCCCCGAACCCCCACACATCACCGCTGCCGCCCCTCCTTCTCTGCCGGCCGCGGCAATGGCGGGAGGCACCAGCTAGCCTCGCCGCCGCTCGACCTCCTCCGCTGCCACGCGCCCTGCGCCGTGCCCCGGTGCTTCCCTCTCTCCCAGCTCGTCTAGGTCGGCAGCAGCACCACGGGCAGCGCCCCTTCCTCCAGGAGCAGGTCTCCGCCCGCCCATCTCGTCCAGGTCGGCAGCAGCACCACGGGCAGCGCCCCTTCCTCCAGGAACAGGTCTCCACGCGCCCATCTTGTCCAGGTCAGCAGCAGCACCACGACCGGCATCCTCCTCCAGCCACTGTAAGGTTTCGTCCGTTCTTCTTGTACCTTGCGAAATAGAGGTTAGAAAAATGAGTAGAGGATTAGAGAGGTGGAGCTGTACCTTGCCGTGGGATTAGAGGGCATTGGACCAGCAGGAGCGTCTCGTCTCTAGTTAGTTGTTAATTCTAGTTCTTCTCTGGTCAAGTACAGCAGCAGCTAGTTCTTCTCTAGCTAGTTAGTTGTTAATTGTAGTTGTTTTTTATTTGTGCAGGACATGGATCGAATTTGTCCCAGGAGCGTCGTCGCAGGGTAGGATCTTGGTGTAGCGTCCCCTATAGGCTTTGCCGATCACGCTTCAAGGGTAAAGATATATTTCCTATCTTCCAATGTAGGTGTATTTATTTTGTAGCTCACCAAACTAGTCGCGTAACCCTAGGCGTCTCCCGTTCGGAAGGGTTATGGTTAATAAAGATGAAACTCTTTGTATATTTATGTGTACGCCTTGTCAAGGGTATTCATTATATACAAAGAGTTGTTTGTATATATTTTTGTGTTAAATAGGTGATTCCTCAGTGGCTAGCCGTCCAGAAGCCTTGCTACAAGAAGATTGTAGACAAGTGGGTGTCGGATGCATTCAAGAGGAAGCACGAGGACGCATCGGATCGGCGAAAGATGGTAGGCGGAACCCACCGTCAAGGCCCCTCTCACTCGACGGCGTTATTGCACACAAGGTAAGAAATTATATTTGTTCTTTCCATACAAGTTTTTATTTATGTGCTATTCTTTTTATATTTTCACCTGACTTCAATTGTATGTTTCCTTTTGATGTCATTTAATTGTAGGAGAAAAAGGAGGGCCGGAAATTGACTAAGATGCAAGCATTCATTGAGACCCGGAGGCCAAAGGTACTGGAAGCGAATAAACCCTTGGAAGAACAGTGGATCAGCACCACCGCGGGGAATCAGACGATTAACTACTGCTCCAAGTTCAAGGAGATCCACGGTGAGACTTCCGATCCTTTGACCGCTCCGTTCGACCCCATGGTTGCTATGTGCGCGGGACAAGGTAAGCTGAATGGCCGGCCTTATATTGGCGGTGCTTGCTTCGAGTCTTCGGGCACTGGTGGATCACTTGCCGAGATGCGTGCTCGCCGTACGAGCTCAGCGCCCGAGATCGAGCGCCGCCCAAGGGTCGGACTTGGAAGGATGGCTGCATTGGAGGTATGTATGTCGTTTTTGAACCTTCTTTTCCACTATTCTACATGTTTCCATTGCGATGACCGCTTCTTACATGGTTGCAATCCCGTAGGCCGAACTTGAGAAGGCTAGGGCCGCCGCGCGGAGGCTACTGCGAGGGCGCAGGCAACAGAACAGAGGGCGCAGGCAACAGATGAGAAGGTGGTGCAAATGCAGACATACCTCCAGGCGGTAGTGGCAGTAAGTGCATTCACTTTTTCTTTCAACTAAGCCATGTGCTTGAACTTTGCAAACTTAAACTCGTCTTCGGTATGCAGAGGTTGCCCGCGAATCCGTCGCTTCCTCCTCTTCCTCCACTAGCCCCCCTCCTCTTGGTAAGTTGTCTTGAAACTAGCTCGGTAACAATTCATCTTTTCTTGCTTATTCGTCTAATGCAAATCTTCATAGGACAATCGATCGGCTGGATCCCACACTCTCGCGGGTGGTGAAGGAGGGAATGCTGGAGACATAGAGAATGGTGTAGACGGAGGAGCAAGCCCAACGTCGGCGCCATCGACCTCCAACAGGCCCGAGTGACTCTAGGTAAGCTCAAGGTCCCAAATATATATGTCACCCACACTCTAATATCTATATGTCAATACTTGCATACACATGTTTTACGACCGCAATAGATAACAGATATTTCTTAGCATACAGTAAAAACAAAAGAATGGTTATGATCCAGTTTTAGACGTGGTTAAAGAATATCAATAAAACTAAAGCATACCTTATCTATACATCAAAATCTTTCTTAGCAGATATTTTGGAATGCCTTTTATGAACCATAACTTTGGTTTTTGGTCACATGCATAGTGTGCTGCTACAAAATATTTATGTGCTCCTTTAATTAGATATTTTTATGACGTGAGGTCTTACGCTGTGGTTTTACCAATCAACTGGTTCACCTTTTGGCCACATGTAGCTTAATTATATGTGTTCTTGAATTGGTGCTTTCGTTTTGCTGCAATTTCCTTGATTCAGTAGAAGCGTGATATGCATCAAGACCCACGCTTGATCGATCAGTTTTGATGTAGTGCAACATAGGCACACAACACCAAGTGGCCCAATGACAAGAGCAAGAGTCAAATCTCTATATGATAAGGTGAATTCGCTCCTATCTATGTGTGATCTCGATACCCCTTTGAATGGTTTGCTACTTCATTCCGATACCTTGTGCATACTCAAGCATGACCCTCTTGAAGATCTCCAAGGAAGTGTAGAAGTTGGACAAGAATTAGGCCAAGAAGACGAAGGAGAAGGAGAGAAGAATGGGAACAAGTCCCAGGCGGCGGTACTACCGCCAGTGGCGGCGGTAGTACCGCCCCAGAACCAGTCGAGCCAGACGCGTCCTCACCAGAGGCCAGCCGAGCCAGAAGAAGCTGGGCGGTACTACCGCCCCACCGGGCGGTACTACCGCCCCAGCGGTACTACCGCCGAAGCCACCGCCGAAATCAGCCCTCTGTTCGTTCACCCGGTAGCTCCAGCGGTACCGTAGCGGTACTACCGCCGGCCAGCGGTACTACCACTGGGCCTGGCGGTACTACCGCTGCCGTTGACTTCGAAAACAGTTCGAGGCCCGCCCAGCGGTACTACCGCTGGCTCCAGCGGTACTACCACTGCGGCGGGAACCTGGCGGGTTGAGGGCCCTTGTCTCCTCACTTATCCTACCTTATCCTACCTAGACTATAAATAGAACCTCCCCATCTAGATCTAGGGTTAGACTATGATTTGGGAACTAAAATAGAGCCTTGCTCCTTCTTCTCAAAGTGTCTCCTTCCTCCTATGGAGATGAATCAAGACCTCCACATGTGGAGATGAACCAAGGCCTCCTCTTGAGGAGAAGATCCCTGTGTGGATACCAAGGCTCCGCTTGTAGTTGCGATTACTTGCCGATCTTTCATCTTACGGTGATTCTATCGGGTTGGTTGGATTGACCAATTGGACAAACAATCCTAAGAGTAAGGTGTGCTTGGGAGAGGAGGATTGGGGGCTGCCCTCGGGGATTTGTTACCAGTCGATTCTTGCCAGGTTGCTACTTGCTATTTACCCTTGTGTGTTTGATTTCCCCTCTTTGTGTTCATCGTTCTTCGCGTGTTCTTCGTGTTCATCCTTCCCTCCGTCCAAATCCGTGAAAATCGGGACCTACCCGCATCATATGGTATCAGAGCTCTAGGTTGACACGGATTTGTTTTGTGTTTCCACCAAAATCCACCAAATTTTTCTTCATTTTTGAGAAATTTGAAAATTTCCACCAAAAATAGTCTTGCCTAGATTCGAGCCGATCTGTCGATTCGTTGCGTTTTTGGTAGTTTTTGTCCATGGATCTATTTCTTTAGGACCCCCTCCACCCTTGTTTGCGTTCCCTAGCCTCAATTTTACCGATTTCCCACGAATTCAAGGAAGTTTTGGAGCCCAATTCCGCCCAATTTCGAGTCAAAATCGCGCAGATCCGCGCGCAGCGGTACCTCCAGCGGTACCGGGCGGTACTACCGCCAGGCAGCGGTACTACCGCCAGGGCAGATTTTTCTGAAATTTTTTCTTTTCCTCGATTCGTTTTTGGCATTTCCAGTTTGGTTTGAGTCCTTTCTTGGTGTGCCCTACGTCTACGACATCGACAAGCTTCCGCAGCAATGCATCTTCAACGCCAAGCGACGACGCCACCAAGGACTCGACATTCCCCACCATCATATTCCGTTGTGAGCCCTTCTTCCTTTCGCGCAACTTAACCTATTGGACTAGCTCAGTGATATTGCGAGGCATTGCACGTGTTGAGTGTTTGTCTTCAAGTATTGGCGAGTGTGTATCGTTAGAGAGCTTGGCACTAGCAAAAGAGAAGGAATCATCGTCAAAAAGCAAAAAAAAAAAGATAAGAATCAAGTGGTGCCAAGTTTCATCTCTTGTAGGTTGCGACAAAGCTAATACCGCCAAAGTGAGTGTGAGTGTTAACTCTTGTGCAAATCCGTTGCCCACAAAAAGCAATTGAGCTAGCGTCCTTCTTGTGTTGGGTGACATTTGAGCACGTAGTCTTCGTTAGGTTGTCTATCTTCGAGTGCTCGCCCTTTGGTCGCCCAACCCCATTATTCGCTTTTGTGTGTTTCCTTGATACTTTGTGGTTGGAGTTTCTTTGGTAATTTGATCATTGTGGATTTTCTCTACCTTTGACAATATACTTGTCGGCGGGTTTGTTTGTTTCGTTTGCCACTTCATACCTTCCTATCATCATAAGTGTGTGTGTTGGGTGTTAGAACTGGATACTCTCCTCTCAAGCCACATTATACTTGGGATATAGTTTGTCTTGGTTTTTCCTTACCACATATCTCACTTGTTCTTGACAAGATGTTTAGGGGAAGTACAAACGGAAGCTCAAGCTCGGATGAGGAGATCCATGGTGGAGTTCGCGGTGATCATGGCTATGTCACCCAATCCGAGTTCGTCGGTCTTCGACACCTTGTTCGTGATGGCTTAGGCCGCTACGAGCGCCGTCTCCAAACTCATGATGCCATCTTCAACGAAATCAATGCGAACATGGAGCGGATGACCGAAGCTATCAACAACCTTGCGCGACAATGAGCTCCTTCACGCTCAAGCCGTACAAGAAGCACCTCAAGGTCGACACAAGCATATCATGGACGTCATGAACCTCGACAAGAACGTCAACATGATTCAAGGAGCGACGCCCATGAACGACCTCCTCCTATCGTTGAACAACCACATGATCTTCAGGCGAACAATGCCAATGCGCATCAAGAACAACCTCACCAAAATGATGATCGTCGCGCACGCATACCATCACCACCACCGCCACGACGTGATCGTCATGACCCTTGGCTAATGACAATGGCGTTCCGGGTGCGAATGACTTTGGTGAACAAGGACGTCATCCCCGTCATCCTCCAAGGCCACGCCACCAACATCATGACAATGCGAACAATGTCGATCAACCCGTTCCTCAACAAGAGCTACCTCCTCAACATGCGCCTCGTCAAGAGCTCCCTCATGATCGTCACCAACACCAACGTTCCGAGTCAAGTGATAACGAGTCAAGCCTACACAATGGTGATGGACTCAACCGACGGAGACGTGGACATGCATTCCCACGTGGTGGCCAACGTGACGACTATGATGACTTGACCAACGTCCACTTTGACATACCCAAGTTCTACGGCACAAGTGATCCGGAAGCTTACTTCTCATGGGTACTCAAGGTTGACAAGATCTTCCGTGTGCAACGCTTCTCCGACAAAAAGAAGGTTGCCTTAGCCTCGATGGAGTTTGAAGAGTATGCTCTCTTGTGGTGGGAACAACTACAAGATGCTCGTGTCGCTAACCACCAACAACCAATTGACACTTGGGTTGAAATGAAAGAAACCATGTACAAGCGCTTCGTGCCAAGCCATTACACTAGAGACTTATACAAGAAGTTGCAAGAGTTGAACCAAGGTTTGAAGTCCGTTGATGAGTACTACAAGGAAATGGAAATCTCCATGATGAGAGCCAATGTCAACGAGTACGAAGAGCAATCCATGGCTCATTTCATGAATGGCCTCAACTATCCCATCAAGAAGATCGTGGAGTTCCAACCATATGCCTCTTTGGTAGAGCTAGTACATCAAGCTTCCAAGGCCGAGCGCCACGTGCTTGAAGAGCTCAAATACCTCAAGACAAAGGCATTCTTCGCCAACAAGCCATCTTCGTCAACTCCTACACCTTCACAAGCTCTTCCTCAAGCGAACACTCGAGGTCCTCCAAGAGTCTCTACTTCGACACCTCAAGCGCCTCAATCTTTCAAGAAAGTACCTCCCAATACCAAGGCGCCTCAAGGATCTTCGTCCGGCACAAGACTCTTGCAATGTTACAAGTGCGGCGGACAAGGGTACAAATCTTTTGAGTGCACCAACAAGAAAGTCATGATCAAGTCATCGCCGACAACGCCAAGACCATTGCAAGGGCACAACAAGATCGTTCGTCTAGTGAGATGAGTGGTGAGCGAGAGATCCACCCAAAAGTGAGTGAGAGCCACAAGCCAAATGAGTGTGACACTTCAAAGAGAGTTCCCACAAAACTTACACTATTTGCCACAAAGAGAGATGAAGGAGTTGAGAGAAAACCCATCCACCCTACACTATGTGCTCATATGCAAGGGTGAAGTTTCTATGACTAACACTTTCACAAACCTTCCTCCTTCTTTGTTGTCTCTTTTGAAGGACTTTGAAGATGTCTTCCCTCAAGACGTGCCACCGGGACTACCTCCTCTACGCGGAATCGAGCACCGCATCGACCTTGTTCCCGGCGCACCGCTACCAAACCGCGCTCCTTACCGCACCAACCCCGAAGAAACAAAGGAGATCGAGCGACAAATTCAAGAACTTCTTGCCATGAGACATATCCGCGAGAGTTTGAGTCCGTGCGCCGTGCCCGTCATCTTGGTACCCAAGCACGACAACACTCTTCGCCTTTGCATGGATTGTCGCCCCATCAACGCCATAACCGTTCGGTATCGCCATCCTATCCCTCGACTTGATGATATGCTTGATGAGCTTTGTGGTTCCGCTATATTCTCCAAAATTGATCTTAAAAGTGGATATCACCAAATACGCATGTGTGAAGGTGATGAATGGAAGACCGCATTTAAAACTAAGCTTGGTCTTTATGAGTGGCTCGTCATGCCATTTGGTCTTTCCAATGCACCTTCTACTTTATGCGTCTCATGAATCATGTTTTGCGTCCTTTTATTGGCAAATTTGTTGTGGTATACTTTGACGACATCCTTATCTATAGCAAGTCTTTGGAAGAGCACACTTCTCATGTTGCTCAAGTTTTGTTGGTTCTTCGCAATGAAAAGCTTTATGCAAACCTTTCTAAGTGCACTTTTGCCACCAACAAACTTGTTTTCTTGGGTTTTGTTGTTTCTTCGGATGGAGTTGAAGTTGATGATGCCAAGATACAAGCAATTCGGACTTGGCCTTTTCCGACATCACTTGAGGAGTTGAGACGTTTTCTTGGTTTTGCCGGATTTTACCGCCGTTTCATCAAGGATTTTTCCACAATTGCTTGCCCCCTCCATGAACTTACAAAGAAGAATGTACCTTTCATTTGGGGCAATGCACATGATTTTGCTTTCAATGAGCTCAAACGGTTATTAACCGAAGCACCACTCCTTGCCCTTCCGGATTTCTCTAAGACATTTGAGATTGAATGCGATGCAAGTGGATTGGGCATTGGTGGAGTGCTTATGCAAAATGGTAGACCCATCGCATACCATAGTGAGAAACTAGATGGAGCTCGCTTTAATTACCCCATTTATGACAAAGAGTTATTTGCTTTGGTTCGTGTTTTGGATGTGTGGCAACATTACCTTCGTCCTAAGGAATTTGTCATTCATTCCGACCATGAATCCTTGAAATATTTGAAAAGTCAAACAAACTTGAACAAAAGACATGCTAAGTGGGTTGAGTTCATTGAGTCTTTCACTTTTGTAATCAAATACAAGAAAGGTAAAGACAATGTGGTCGCGGATGCTCTATCCCGCAAGGCCAACCTACTTACATGTCTTGACATTAGTGTCGTGGGTTTGGATGAGATTAAAGAGTTGTATGCTACCGATGCTTTCTTTGGAGACATTTTCGCTCAATGTTCGGAGCATAAAGGAATTGGTGATTTCTATTTGCACAAAGGTTTCTTGTTTAAGGCTAACAAACTATGTATACCCGAGTCTTCGTTCGTTTGGTCCTTTTGAAGGAATCTCATGGAGGATCACTCATGGGTCATTTTGGACGCGACAAGACCTTTGCGATGCTCTCCACGAACTACTATTGGCCAAGGATGTACCGGGATGTGAACCGCTTGGTGCGACGATGTTCAACATGTCTCAAAGCTAAGTCTACTCTAAACTCTCATGGTTTATACACACCTTTGCCTATTCCACATCACCCATGGTCCGATATAGCTATGGATTTTGTCTTAGGACTCCCACGCACTAAAACAAACAAGGATTCCATCTTTGTCGTCATTGATCGCTTCTCTAAAATGGCACACTTTATACCTTGCAACAAGAGCGACGATGCTTCACACATTGCTACTTTGTTTTTCAGGGAAATCGTCCGTCTTCATGGAGTGCCCAAGACCATTGTGTCGGATCGTGACGTCAAGTTCGTGAGCTATTTTTGGAAGACTTTGATGGCCAAGATGGGATCAAGCACCTATTCTCCACCGCATACCACCCTCAAACCGATGGCCAAACCGAAGTGGTGAACCGAGCCTATCCACACTCCTTCGTGTGTTGATCAAGCCTAACTTGAAGAATTGGGAAGAGTGCATCCCACACGCCGAGTTCGCCTACAATCGAGCACTACACCTCGCAACAAAGAGAACACCCTTCGAGGTTGTCTATGGCTCCAACCCCTACACCGCGCTAGACATGCTACCACTTCCACTCCGAGAACAAGTAAACATGGACTTCGACAAGCGCGCCGCCTACATGAAGAAACTACATGAAGACACAAGGGCTACGCTAGAGAAGCATAAGGAAGACCATGCTACGAAGATGAACAAGAACAAGCGCCCCATGATCTTTGAAGAAGGAGACCTTGTTTGGCTACATCTACGCAAGGACCGCTTCCCCGATGAAAGAAAGTCTAAGCTCACGCCAAGAGGAGATGGTCCTTTCAAGGTTCTCAAGCGCATCAACGACAACGCATACAAGATCGACATACCAAAGTCCAAGTACGGCGTTCACAACACCTTCAACGTCACCGACATCTCACCTTACCTTGGTGACCCAAGTGATGATGAGGACGAAGAGTCGAGGACGACTCTTTCCCAAGGGGGGGGGGAGATGATGTAGTGCAACATAGGCACACAACACCAAGTGGCCCAATGACAAGAGCAAGAGTCAAAGCTCTACATGATAAGGTGAATTCGCTCCTATCTATGTGTGATCTCGATACCCCTTTGAATGGCTTTGCTACTTCATTCCGATACCTTGTGCATACTCAGGCATGACCCTCTTGAAGATCTCCAAGGAAGTGTAGAAGTTGGACAAGAATCGGCCAAGAAGACGAAGGAGAAGGAGAGAAGAATGGGAACAAGTCCCAGGCGGCGGTACTACCGCTAGTGGCGGCGGTACTACCGCCCCAGAACCAGCCGAGCCAGACGCGTCCCCACCGGAGGCCAGCCGAGCCAGAAGAAGCTGGGCGGTACTACCGCCCCACGGGTGGTACTACCGCCCCAGCGGTACTACCGCCGAAGCCACCGCCGAAATCAGCCCTCTGTTCGTTCGCCCGGCAGCTCCAGCGGTACCGTAGCGGTACTACCGCTGGGCCTGGCGGTACTACCGCTGCCGTTGACTTCGAAAATAGTTCGAGGCCTGCCCAGCGGTACTACCGCTGGCTCCAGCGGTACTACCGCTGCGGCGGGAACCTGGCGGGTTGAGGGCCCTTGTCTCCTCACTTATCCTACCTTATCCTATCTAGACTATAAATAGAACCTCCCCATCTAGATCTAGGGTTAGACTATGATTTGGGAACTAAAATAGAGCTTGCTCCTTCTTCTCAAAGTGTCTCCTTCCTCCTATGGAGATGAATCAAGACCTCCACATGTGGAGATGAACCAAGGTCTCCTCTTGAGGAGAAGATCCCTGCGTGGATACCAAGGCTCCGCTTGTAGTTGCGATTACTTGCCGATCTTTCATCTTACGGTGATTCTATCGGGTTGGTTGGATTGACCAATTGGACAAACAATCCTAAGAGTAAGGTGTGCTTGGGAGAGGAGGATTGGGGGCTGCCCTCGGGGATTTGTTACCAGTCGATTCTTGCCAGGTTGCTACTTGCTATTTACCCTTGTGTGTTTGATTTCCCCTCTTTGTGTTCATCGTTCTTCGCGTGTTCTTCGTGTTCATCCTTCCCTCCGTCCAAATCCGTGAAAATCGGGACCTACCCGCATCAAGTTTTCCAGCTCACATCAAAAGTTTAGGTCAATCTTTATTTATCCATGCATTTGAGGCAAACATTTATTTTGGTACACTTGGCTGTTTCTGGTATGCCATTTGTTCATACATGGTGTATTCATTGTTGTGTTATCTGGTACCTTTATCTTCTAAAACACCATAACTGAACATCATGTTTGGTAAAACTGGAATAACTGAACACCATGTCTATCCCTTTCTTCTCTTTATATACTTGTTACTGTTTCTACATTTTAATCTTATATGATATATCCAGTCTAGTAGTTCTTTTTATTGTTTCCCCTTTTGTGTTGGATCCCATTTTTGGTGCCTTCCTTCGCTGTTTTGTATTTCAGTTTGCACAGAATGTTAGCAAGGTAACATACCCAACTACTTGAGTGCATTGCTTTGACCTTTTGCTTTGTTCACACCATAATGCATTAATTATTAGTTATGTTACTGTTATCCAGTTTAGAGATGTGCAGTGACTGCAGTCACAAGCATGTCTTTAGTTATGGTGAATAGGCCTTGTAGACTGAATCAGTGGGCTAAGAAATTTTATTCCCTCACACTTAAGGTTAGTAGGTTTCAAGATCATTACTTATTTCTCCTAAGGGAACAATCTCGAAAAGCACAAATAAGAATGCACTCGCTAATGTCCAAGCACTCTAATATGGTTTTTGAAGATCAAATCGAGTGAGCTAAGTTTCATTGTATATATTTTTTTAATTCTTTATTAATCTGTTGAATGTTTCAGAACTTAAGCTGACTGGCTCTAAGAATATGAAAAGCATAAAATTGTCTCCTCTGTTTTGAAACTAATGCTTATAGTTTTCAAACTTGTAGGATTGCGAGGCCTTCGGTGACTAGTGGACTCGTGGACTTGTGCTAGCTCGAACTTGTGCCATTTTATGCTAGCAGTGAACCCGTGGCATGTATTTGGACTGTTTGTTTGTGTTGTGGAGTATATTTTGTGAACTATCGGAATCTATTTTGTCAACTTTCGGAGTGTATGTGCTATATTTTGCTATTTGTCTCCTTTCAATGTTCTGGATGTACTGTGTGTGATCTACTGATATATTTGATATACATATATATGTGCATATTGTGTTTCAAACGCAGGGATTTTCAAAAAGCCGGAAAATTCTAGCAAAATTTACCTCCTTCACCGAGTATGGCACTCGGCGAACCCTACTTCGCCGAGTAGGGCACTCGGCGAAGATGTACTCCAGGTGCCAAAAGGTCACCTGGGAACATGCTTCGCCGAGATGGGTGATTTGCCGAGCATGGCACTCGGCGAAGATGTTGCCCGGGGTGACCTTTTGGTCCACCTTTGTCGAGCACGTGGAGCGCGCGACACTCGGCGAAGAACCACCCGGCGAAGCTGACACTCGGCGAACGCAGCACTCGGCGACGCTGGGAACTCGGCGAATATCAAGGAGGGCACTCGGCGAAGACGACAACTCGGCGAAATTCTTTACCGAGCCCGGCCTTTCTGGACACGTGGCGCGCGGTTGTGCGCCGTGTCTTCGCCGAGTGTCGTATCGCCAGACTCGGCGAAGACCTGACACTCGCCTGACACACGTCTGACAAGGGACGGGCTGGATCACCTTTTCTTCGCCGAGTGGTGTCTAAAGACACTCGGCGAAGGCTTCGCCGAGTCCCCCCGACAAAAAGCACTCGGCGAAGCCTCTTCGCCGAGGCGAATTTCGCCGAGTCTAGTTCGCCGAGTTCCATACTCGGTGAAGGCGTCGCCGAGCTGGATTCAGGCCTTCGCCGAGTCTTTTGACCACTCGGCGGAGAGTAATTTTCCCGTAGTGTTAGCTCCATGTGTACACAATTAGGATTGTACAGCATGCATAAATTGGAGACAGTATGTGTGTAGAATTAATGAATTATTAGCACGTGAAAGGAGCCTTCAGAACTGATCGACTATTCCGTTCATTATGGTGGTAAAATTAAGCTGTGTACTATGTTCATAAAAGATCCTTAACGAGGAGTGAACAGATTAGTTTCTGAAACTTCTCTGTTGGTGGGTTTTTACGCCAAGTTCTTCCAATTTGTTTCAGTACGTCATCTCTCTTAATACATGAACTGTTGTGAGTTTGTTACTCCGCAGGTTTAATCCTAAAACTCTAAATTGCTAGAAAGGGCTAGGCATTATTTCTGTGTTGTTTCTTCAGAGAAAGACAAAGCAAATTACTCCATCAGTGTGTTCAGTTGTAATTTGAGGAGTAATTTGCTACAATATTATAGACATGGAAAGATTGCCACCTGCTGCTCCTTCCAGCCCTTTTAATTGTGAAGTTTTGGGCAAGTGAAATCCGAAAACTATTGAAATAATTTTTATTGTTAACTCCATGGCAATACAAGTCCATGGGAAGTCAAGTTAATATATGAGCTTGATTAATGAGTCCATCTCATACAGAAATTTTGCACGTATACATTGGGATGGTAGGTTTATTGTTTAAGTCTTTAAGATATTGCTATACTGCTACATCGATGAATGTTTTTTCTACTCTATTTGAAGGTCCTAGATTTAGCTGCAATCTGCTACACGATTTAACATCCGAAAAAAATGTAAAAGCTACACATTAGCTTACACTTCCTTATTGAGTTATCTTTGGTATCATCTATCTTCGTGATAGTATGTATGGCTATGCTATTGGTTAGGTTCTGCATAATTCTCTACCATAAAGTCTACTATTTTACTATCAGTACCTTATTTGTCCTTCCAAGCTTTTACTTTTCCTTCTTGCTTTGGTTACAATTTCATATATTTTTATTTGGTTTTGTTGTAACTGATACTGCATTTTATTTATTATTCACCGCACAATGTTTTTTCCAGGTGAGCAATCGTTGGATGGCTCTATTCAGACTTGGATTTATTGCATTGGGGGATTAACCACTATTGTTGATCTCCCATATCAAAATCGACAACTTATGAATCCTGAAGCAGTTAAACCAACTGACGTTGGAAAATCTTCAAAGGATGTCTCCACTTTATAAAACTGTGATCTTGGTCAATTTTCGGGGGTCTATGGTGCAAAATGATCTTGTCTTAACTCAGGGATAAGTTGTTTCTAGACGAGCTAATCCTATATGGTGGAAGATGGTATTTTCCCTCGCTGCAGTTGGGCAAGTTAACAGTTGGTAGAACCAACATGGTCAATTCATTCAAGTCTCAGTCCTGACGCATGTTTCTATAGGTTTGGGTAGACTAGGGTTCTTGGTTGAACCTATTTTGTGCAGAACATATTTTTCTAAGCCTATGTTGATACCATGTAAGTTAATTTGTTTAATATTCTTTAATAGTAGCACATTTACATAAGCTCTTATTCTAATGCTTTTAAATATGTGTATGGAGGTATGGCTAGAACAATATAATTTACATTGTCCTAATTAAGATATATCTTAGATGGCATGACTCAGGGCTCTTATTGCTGTTGGTTTTTGTTCATACAGTATCACAAGAAAAGGTGGTTGTTCAGTTTGTCTTAGAGTCCCTTTTTAGCCTCCTAAAAGAAGAATTTTGCTATTAACTTGTGTTGTTGAAGCATCTAATACAGCAAAATCTGCAATATACATGTGCTTGTATTGAAAATTCGTCACTTCTGCAACTTTTTGATGTGGATGCGTCTTCAAAAGGTAACATAACGGAAGTTGCTAAAAAATATTAAAACGGCAGTAGCTCTAGATAGAGGGTTACGGTTACGTGGCAATTATCAACTAATGATCAAGTTGATTTCTTGTACGTTGGAATTCAATTACTACAAAAGATTATGTTGGATGGCGTGTGCATTTGCAAGGTGTGCATTAAATAAGCATTATATAATTGGTGCAATATATAAAAATGCGTCATATTTAGTTATATGAGGCACGTTGATAATGAAAAATGATATTTAAAATTGTTTGTATGTATCAGGAATTATGATTATGCACTTGGTGTAAAATTTCATATTTCAAGAAACCTATCCTACATTTGAAATTATGGTGTACCTCTGATAGTAAGACGTGCGTTGCATGTAAGGATAAAAACGGTTTGACGGGTCAAAATTGTTTGGTGCTCGATGTTGGGACAATCTTGATCACTCATTGATAATTCCACACTATAGATTTAATGTATCCTGTTATGTTTGCTCTTTTAATAGTAGTATAGATGATTAACTGAATTTCTAACATTTGTACTATCACTAGTACAGAACGACACATCGGAAACGGGCCAAAAAACCCTTCGGCAACGGAGAAAGGGTTCGTGTCCTCGCTTCCGATACTGATGTGAGGGCCCTCATCGGCAACGGTGGCAGAACACCGTTTCCGATGTGAGAAAATTTCGGCATCGGAGCCTCCGGCCCTCCGTTACCAATGTGTGACCATTTCGGCAACGGAGGGTTTTGTCCTCCGTTACCAGTGTGGTATCATGTCGGCAACGGCTATTTCTGTTTACCCGTTTCCGATGTCTAATTGCAAGCTAATAGTAATTAGCTGCGCTTGCACGCCCGTGCTACAGCAATTATTTAGCAGACATTCAGCAATACAAGTTTACAACAATCATATGAATACAAAGTTTACAGCAAATGTTGGAATACAAGTTCACAGCTATTGCTATTGCTATTGCTATTGCTATTGCTATTGCTATTGCTATTGCTATTGCTATTGATATTGCTACAAATACAAAGTTTTCAGCCATTGTTCGGAAAAAAGTGGACACAATTTAAAGAAGTTACACCACAATGGTGACAACAATTGTTTTGGAAAAATCTATAGTCTCACCAGCGAGAATGCCGGTATGGACAGGTGAACAAATGCCGAATAGGATCTCATGATCATGGATTAGGGTCGTGTAGTTTTTCCTCCTTGCTTACGATGTGTTTAAGGACGAACGCAGCAAACTTGCCTCTCACCATCGTAAGAACATCCTTCTTCAAAGGTGCACGTCCCATTCCACCTATAAGCTGCAGGCAGATTCTTAGTTAGGTATCTTTCGTCATGTATGTCTGCAAATATTGTTAGGAAACATGAATTGTTGATGATGTCGTGGATTACTAACCGAATCGAGGCTTGGCAGACTTTTTGAGGTGGGAACGACTTTCAATATTCCATTGCACACATAATACCCACAAAGATTTGTACTAGGTGGTTGTTGAGGGCACTGTAATGTTGGTAACAAAATCGCTCACTCAGTTTGGTTTGCTAGCAGGTATTTGTGAAAACTTGGAATAAAGTAGCAACTGTTACCGGGTTAACTTTTACGTGACTCAATATGGCCTCCTGTTCTCCTCTCTTGGCCAACGGTCTCTGGATTATCG
Source organism: Poa pratensis (assembly GCA_947311845.1). Classification (NCBI taxonomy): domain Eukaryota; kingdom Viridiplantae; phylum Streptophyta; class Magnoliopsida; order Poales; family Poaceae; genus Poa; species Poa pratensis. The sequence goes on from CAMZMU010000071.1 coordinate 10,402,866, forward strand.
TCAGGTACTTTTCGAACACACTACAAAAGTAATGAGTTGGCAGATTGAGAAAACAACACGTGAAAGTTAAATCATAAAGTAAACTAGGGAACGATGTAATACCTGTTCAAGAATTTCTCCAAGGGTGTATAATCTATACTTCCAAGTAGGGAATCTATATACAATACCTTGTTCTGTTTAGGAATGATGACAGCTAAGATCCAGTGAGAACTGCAAAGGAAAATAACAAACTTACGCCTGATGGTAAGGAAGCGGGATGTACAGATAATTTTTGATAACAAACTTACGCCTGATTGTAAGGAAGCAGGATCAACTCTTTGTCTTGATAATGAGTCAACGCTTTCACAGCATAGTCGAATGTACTTTCGTATTGATTGCTGCAGATGTTCGTGTAAGCGATAAGAGCCGGGTCAAAGAAACCTACCGGTTCTTTCCTGTGGTTGCACTCGAATACCTGGCTCCTAAGTACAAGAAAGAGAATAGTTAGCATGTACTGAACAGAAGAAAGCTATTAAAATGTGAAAAGTATTTGTAAGGCACATACAATGTGAACAAACGCATGAACGTGCCATCAACAGTATTCAGGTTGAAAACTTGGAACATCTCTGACAACTCCCAGCTATAAGAAACGCCATCTTCGACGCCGTAAAAATCCTCTTTCTTGATAGTGAAGTTCATCTCCTTATTCTCTTCACAATATAGGAGGTACTTTTCATGAAGCTTCTGGCAAGCCAAGCCTGATCTTTGTAATCCATCTTTAGTCAACAATGGTTGTCCACGCACGTATTTGGGGCAACTTTGCACCTCCGCATTGTATTTCTTATTCAATTCTTCGTCATCTAGGTATTGGTCGCTGTAAATCGGTGCAGTATTTTTTTATTTTTAGTGGTCTTGGGCTTGGACTTGGGCTTGGGCTTCATCGGGGTTCTATTTATCGGGGCTTGGCATCGTCCTTCGCCCGGACGGGTGTGGTGCCTCTACGTGTCCGAAGAAGTTGGGGCGGAGGCGGCAGATGAGCCTGCTGTGGCTGAGGAGGCAAGGACGGCAGTTGAGCCTCCTGTGACTGAGGTGGAGGCGGCAGATAAGCCTACTGTGGCTGAGCCGGAGGCATAGGCGGTGTTGGTGTAGCTTCAACCAAGTTGGTGGTGTTGTTCACCACAAGGGCAGTAGGTGAGTTACCATCGATAGGCGGTGTTGGTGTGGATTCACAATTCTGTGCAACCGTTGTATCTTCAACTGCTTGTTCTCTGGAAGGCTGTTTGGACGCAATATCAAGGAGGAGTTGTGCTGAATGGAGGCCTTCAGACGACGCCATCTATCGAGAAGCTGTTGAGGTGGATGGCAGGGCACTGAGAAGAGAAATCTCCTTCTTGGGCCACTATCCGTATCTCAGCTTAGCCTGGCCCAAGCTTTGTACGTCTGCATCGACGCAAGTGTTAAATAGCAAGATGCCTTCGAAGCCAGGCATGACCTTGTCCACAAAGCACATTGCAAAACCTGGCTTTAAGGGCACACCATCCACTTGAGGTACCACATCGGTAGGTGGCTGAACCATACCTAGTGCTGCCACCAGGGGATGATGCGTCATCACGGTTACAGGCTGATAACCCACAAGTATAGGGGATCGCAATAGTCTTCGAGGGAAGTAAAACCCAAATTTATTGATTCGACACAAGGGGAGACAAAGAATACTTATAAGCCTTAGCATCGGAGTTGTCAATTCCACCACACCTGAGAAAGCACTAGTAACAAACATGATGTGAAAGCAGCAGTAATATGAGAGCAACAGTAGCAGTAACACAGAAGCAATGGCACCAGAAAATAGTTGCTTGCGTGGAGTTGATGGGAAAGCAATGATGATTACAGATGGACCGGGGTTCCCAGCTATCTACACTAGTGGTAACTCTCCAATAACAAGTGTTGGGTGAACAAATTACAGTTGGGCAATTGACAGAATATTGAGCGCATGACAATGCATATATATGACATGATGACAACTATGATATTTAATTGGGCATTACGACAAAATACATAGACCGTTATCCAATAGCGTCTATGACTAATAATCCACCGCCGGGTTGTCATCCGAGTTCCCCGTTGGTATTAAGTTGCAAGCAACGGATAATTGCATTAAGTAAAGTGCGTAATGTAAACAAATACATATGACCGTGGACATAGCATTGTTAGGTTATCCCTAGTGGCAACAGCATATCCGCAACCTTAGAACTTTCTGTCACTGTCCCAGGTTAAATGGAGGCATGAACCCACTATCTAGCATAAATACTCTCTCTTGGAGATACAGGCAACTACTTGATCAAGGCAACCACAAGTACCGGAGAGCATGCAAGATCTTAAATAACATATAAGATAGATTGATAATCAACTTGACATAGTATTCAATATTCATCGGATCCCAACAAACACAACACCGATTACATCATATGGATCTCAATCATGTAAGGCAGCTCATGAGATCATTGTATTGAAGTACATGGGAGAGAGAGTACCAACTAGCTACAGCTAGAACCCGTAGTCCATGGGGGAACTACTCACGGAGCATGATGGAGGCGGTGGCGTCGATGGAGAAGGCTCCGGGGGTCAATCCCCGTCCCGGCAGGGTGTCAGAACAGGACCTTCTGACCCCCGAAACGAAGTTTCGTGGCGGCGGAGCACGGAGATGTATTCGGGAGTTTCGTCAATTGTTCTGTGAGTTTTAGGTCAGGGGCATATATAGTCCAAAGGGCGTCGCGAGGAGGTGACCGAGGAGACGACACCACCCCAGGGCGCCGGGCAAGGCCCAACCGCACCCTGCCCACGTGTGGGGCCCTCGGGCCTCCCCCGGACTTGTCCTTCTGGCCCATGGAGTCTTCTGGTAAAATAGGGGCCTCCGTAAATTTTCGTCCAATTCCGAGAATATTTCCAGACTACCTTTTCTGGAATACAAAAACAGCAGAAAACAGGAACTGGCACTGTGGCATCTTGTTAATAGGTTAGTCCCAAAAAATGTATAAAAGTGATATAAAGTAGATGCAAAACATGTAGCAATTGGTATAAAACAAGCATGGAACATCAAAAATTATAGATACGTTTGAGACGTATCACAGGCACATGTAGTTTGCATCTCACCGGGCTCGTGATGTCGTCCACAGCATATTTGCCGGTGTCTACAAGACCATCAACCGACAATGATCCACAACTACTCCTGGCTGCAGGGCACTCCCCCCTACCGGGATCAAGGTGACCGTCTCGAATATGCTTAACGATATTGGCCGTAATATTTGTCTCTAGTGCTTTCATTTGAGCGTCATGTCTGGCCTTTTTCATTGCCTGCCTTTCAGCCTGGTCTATCGCGAAAGCCTTCTTGTGGCCAACATGGGTGCCGTACGTCCGAGACCGACCAAAGGGCTCAGGCGTAGCCAAAGCTTTTGAGAGAATGTCATCTTTCCCTCGTGCCAGAATCTCTCCGCTGTCCTTTTTATTTTTCAGCTCCAGCTGTAGATAAGACAAGTAGTACACTGAATTCAATACACAAGGAAATATTGTGTCAGTTAAGGAGGAAACAACTTAGGTTATATATGGTTATTACCATTGTTTTATGTAACTTTTGGGTCTCGGGGTGAGTTATAACAAGTTCACCAACTTCGTTTGTTTTAGACCTCGCCCTCAAGAAGTCTCGTGCCCGTTCACCTTCAAGATCAGAGTAAGGAACCGTGCCCCCCGAAGCAACTGCTTCTTCATCCTGTTTTCTCCATATGGGCTTCGAACCAGCATATCCAAGAACCCCCATATTGTGGGGATGCTTGTTTTTACTGATGAGGGCGCTGCCGGCTTTACTCTTTGTTAGGAACACCTCCGTCCTCCTATACTTCTTGAACTCCTTCCAGTCGTCAGGTTTAATGAAGGGGTATACAAGTGTCGCATCCCGATTTTTCTTCTGGAATTTGGAGTACAGACGGTGCCTGAAGTTACGGAACGAATCCTTTGCTTTAGAAAGAGCAGCAGCTTGAACTGCAGGCTTCCATTCCTCATTTGCGAGCTGGAACTGGCTCATTATGGCGTTGACGATGAAAGTCTTTTCTTCTGGAGTGACTTGACTCCAGTCGTCAACCGTAATGGGGACCTTTTCCCTGACTACACACCCACACAATGTCTTAAATTTCCTATGTGCCTTGACTGGTTTCAACGGGGCACCAGTTTTCTTGTCATCATCTCCACTGTAAATGTTCCTCTTGGCTTTAGGGTTGGTTTTCTAATTCCTCGACCCCTTTGTTTCATGATAAACTGATCCTGCTGCGAGGATGAGCTCGAGGACCCTTCATCACCAGACGACAGCTCTGAATAACAGGTGAATAATAGAAGGTGGATCTCTAATTAAAACTAAAAGGTCCGACTTTACAGTGTGTAATACAGTTAATCATCACAACTAACCTGTCCCAAGTGTGTCTCGGCATGTATGAGGTCGCCGCTGTCTGCCCCTTCCTCTATTGCGGGCAAATCTGTGGCGGCAGCAGCTCCGGGAGCCAAATCAGTGGAGACGGCGGCCAGATCTGTGGCGGCAGCATCTCCGGGAGCCAAATCAGTGGAGACGGCGGCCGCGGTTGTCGCCTGAGGGGGGCATAGAGCCCACCCTCTGGGCGTCTTCGCTGACCACGGCGTCGGCGCGACGCCGTCGTAGCCAGGGAAGCCGCCTGCGCCGCAAGGGCGGCCCGAGTAGTCCGCATAACTAACTCAGCTGAGCGTGGGTTGGGGGACGGCCAGGGAAGCCGCCTGCGCCGCAAGGGCGGCCCGAGTAGTCCGCATAATGAACTCAGCTGAGCGTGAGTACGCCCCGGGGGTGGTGTTGAAGACGGTGAGCGGGGGAAATGCGAGGGGTGGTAGGTTGGTCCCCAAAGTTAAGTCTGGAAGTAGGGTTTATGTCACATCGGCAACGGTGCATTCAAAAAAACCGTTGCCGATGTGGTATAAATAAATTATATTTCGGAATTTGAATAAACGTAGCGTTTACGGTTGAAAATTAAGAAATAACAACAGCACATTACTTTGCCAATTAAGAAATACAATTATCACTTTAGGGTACAAATTAATTTGCTCATTCTTCGTCCTCCTCTAGTAAAACTGGATCAACCTGAATATTTCCTTTGTAAATTGCCCCATCGGAGTGATCATCTCTTGCGTAAAAGCCATCTCCAGGAGCCTGTCGGTCATTGATCTGTATGCGTTCTCCAGTTGCTGGCAAGTCTTCATACTGGTTGTACTCTTCTTCATCAGTAACGTCATCCACCCCAACGATCTTCCTTTTCCCATTCATCACAACATGGCAATTTTTATGTAGTAGGTCTTTGACATAGAAGATCTGGGTGGCTTGGGTAGCTAAAACGAAAGGTTCATCTTTGTATCCCAATTCGTTGAGATTGACATATGTAGTGCCGTACTGGTCAACTTTCGCATGACCCAGTTTGACCCATTTGCATTTAAACAATGGAACCGTGAGTAATGTATCGTACTCAGCTCCCAAATCTCCTCAATTACTCCATAGTACCAATCCTTCCTCCCATTCGGATCTACCGCTTCCACTTTAATAGAGCTATTCTGATACATGGTCTTGTTGTCTCTATTCTTTGTATAAAAGGTGTAGCCATTCAGGTCATATGCTTCCCATTTATGAACCGTAAAGTTTGGCTTTCTTGCCAAACTTTTTAAAGTCTCGTCATCATCTCCGACACAATTCGTCATCAGCCAATCAGCGAATCTCTGGCTGTGCAGTTTCAAGACTTGTGCTTCCTTCTGATTCTCTGTCAAGCCTCGGCCTCCTAGCTCAATTCTAAGTAGATCCTTGTGAGCATCCACATATGGTGTAACGACTGCAAGGTGCTGCAATACGTACAAATGTGCTTTCTCAAATAATTCACACTCTGGCCAACATGATTTATCTTTCATTAACCCTTTTCCATCTAGCCTCCCCTCATGCCTGGACAGAGGCACCCCGATAGGTCGGTGGCCATCCATGTAGCTGATGAAATACTCAACCACCTCCTCCGAAAGATATCCTTCAACGATACTTGCCTCTGGCCGATACCTGTTACGGACGTAGTGCTTGAGTATACCCATGAAGCGCTCGAACGGATACATAGTGCGCAGATACACTGGACCACATTGCTTTATCTCATAAACAATGTGTACAATTAGATGGACCATTACGTCGAAAAACGAAGGGGGGAAGAACATCTCCAGCTGGCAGATAGTCTTCACAACATCTTCTTGCAATCTGTCTAATTTGAATGGATCTATTACCTTCTGGTATATAGCGTTGAAAAAATCACATAACCTCATGAGAGCCTCTCGAACGGGTTTAGGCAACATATTTCTAATTGCCACAGGGAGCATCTGTGTCATCATCACATGGCAGTCATGTGACTTCATCCCCATCAGTTTCTTTTCTTCAAACGACACCAGAGTCCTGATGTTTGCGCAGTATGCTGACGGAACTTTCATATCATACAAGAATTGCAAGAACTCCTTCAACTCTTCCTTCGATAACTGGTAGCAAGCAGGTGGGAGGTACCACTGCCCATTAGGCTTCTCTTGTGGCTTCAACTTTTTCCTTTTATATTTCAATGCAAGAATATCCAGCCGTGAATTCATACCATCCTTCGTTTTATCCTTGTTATTCATTACACATCCAAGAACGCTTTCAGTTACGTTTTTCTCGACATGCATGACATCGATGCAATGTTGAACGTCCAGATATGCCCAATACTTCAATGCCCAGAAAACCGATCTTTTCTTCCACACTGCCTTCTCACGAGACTGGGGTTTCTTCCCCTTACCAAAAATAGTGTGTACATCCTTCGTCTGGTCATCGACATCCGCTCCTGAAAATGGTTCTGGCGTGTCATCGGTCTCAATCGTATTATCGAACGGGGCCTTCAATCTACGATACGGGTGATTCTTTGCCAAAAACCTTCGGTGCCGCATGTACACTGTCTTCCTTGAATTCGGCAGCCAAAGACTTTTTGTTCTCTCTTTGCAAGTGACACATGCAAAGGATCCCTTCAAACTCTGCCCTGACAAGTTCGCAAGTGCAGGATAATCTTGAATGGTCAGAAACAACATTGCTCTGAGATCAAACTGTTCTCTCTTGAACGCATCATACATTCTTACCCCATCCCACAGTACTTGTAGTTCTTCGACAAGTAAACTCAAGTAAACATCAATGTCATTCCCAGGTTGTTTTGGTCCTTGAATAAGCATCGACATCATGATATACCTCTTCTTCATGCACAACCAAGGAGGAAGGTTATACATTGCTAAAAGAACTGGCCAAGTGCTATGTCTGCTGCTCATGCTGCCAAAAGGATTCATTCCATCTGTACTTAGTGCAAACCTTACATTTCTGGGGTCCCTGCCAAAGTCTGGGAACTCATAATCGATAAGCCTCCACTGTGGTCCATCAGCCGGGTGTCTGAGCAGTCCATCTTTTTTCCTTTTATCGGCATGCCAACGCATCAGCTCTGACTGCTTTGGGTCTGCATACATACGCTTCAATCTGGGTATTATTGGCAAATACCACACAACCTTGTAAGGGACTCCCGTTGTGACCTCATCCTCGCCCTTGTCTCTGTCTTTTGCTAGGTTGCGTTTGTAACGAGGAAAGTTACATATGGGACAACGCCGCATATTTTCATTTTCCCCTCGGTAGAGAATACAATCATTCTTACAAGCGTGTATCTTCACGTACTCGGCTGGAATGGGGCAGATCACCCTCTTGGCATGGTAAGTGTTCGCTGGCAAGTCATTTCCAGGTGGAAGTAATAATGCGACAAGTTTTAACAGCTTTGTGAAGCTCACATCGGATGTACTACTCTCTGCCTTGTATTTCAACAATTCTAGTGTCGCATCCAACTTGCTGAGCTTGCATTCCGGATACAGAGGTTTCTTCGAGTCCGCCGACTGACAGAGGAAATTCTTTATCTCATCATTACCTTCCATATTATTCTCCAAATCATTGATCATCTGTTCTAGGTTTTTTTGTGGACCATCGGCTCTGGTTTCATCTGGATGCACATCATCATCAGCGTTGCCCAAACCATCTCTGGCATTGACTTCATGATTATCGTTGCTCAAATCATCACGGTTGTCGGCAAAGATTGCTGGTTGTTGTTCACCGTGTTTTGACCAACATGTGTACGATTCCATAAATCCCCTCAAAATAATGTGTTCTTCTATCGTTTGTCTTCTAGGCCACAAGACTTCATTCTTACAGATAACACAAGGACAAAACATCTTCGGTTCATTACTTTCTAGCATGTGTTGCGAAGCCCTGTCCAAGAATTCAACCACACCTTGTGAGAATTCAGGACTCGTGCGACCACCGTACATCCAAGCTCGATCAAGAACCATCTAGTAAAATGGCAAACTACATATGTAAGATTTATACTCCGCGCTCCTAAATCAAAATAATTAAAAAAATAAGTAGTAGGTTTTCGGGTTATACCACCGCCCCAGTAGCTGTGGAATCGGGCCCAAGCTTCCCTGCGCTGCCTCTCGACGCCGGCAACCAACGCGCTGCCTCTCGACGCCGGCAACCACCGCGCGCCTATCGACGCCCGCAGCACAGATGTAAGATCTGGACTCCGCCTCCGCCCTCGCCTCCGCCCTCGCCGCCGCCGCTCCTATCTTTCAGTCTTATGGGAATCTCCGCAGCTGGCTAACTCGACACCACTCATAGCGTTAGGTCTGGATGGAATCATCGGATACGGTCATCCATATTAACCGTTTACAATAATGAAAATAATGCATACGGACACGAAAATATGTCCGTTGCTCATATAAAGCAAACGGTTGCGGAAAGCACAACCGTTGCCGATGTGTCGCGGGTCGCGGGAGGATAGCCCTCGCGGGCGGCTTTTTCCGCGCGGAAGGCTCGATTCTCCGTCGCCTAACTCCTGCCGTTTCCATAGAGGGGTTATCGATGTGTCGTTCTGTACTAGTGTATGGCCTATATGGTTTTTAATTTTCATTTATGTTTACTGTTTGCAATAGTTGGTTACGTGCGTTGCACGTCCACGTCAACTAGTAGTATCCCAAACTAGCAAACTACCCGTGCGTTGCAACGGGAACACATCATAACGCTATGGTCACTAATATTCAGCATAGTCATGCAACGCACGTTGAGTATATCACTAGTTGCGTTAATGTGGTCGAGAAACGTATGTTGAGTATATAAGCAATTGTTCGATTAAATTAATCCAAGTATAAATTATGAGCATGACGTAAACAGTGCTAATGACATAATGAAACTCTATGATATAACCATGTACTAGAGAAATAGTAGAAACATCTACAGAAATCACTAGTATGGCAGACATGCAAGTAATCAAGAGAGGAATAAACATGTACCCTCCAATGGGCCAGTTGGCCGTAGCAGCAGCGGAGGCTGTGGCAGTGTTGGCAGTCTCTTGGGCGGCGGCAGCCGCAGCAGCAGCAGTGGCGGCCGCAGCAGCAGTGGCGTCCTCGTTGCTCATGATGATGACGAAGGTGAAGCGGACGTAGTTGAAGCAGACGATTAGAGGCGAGTTGTCGCGTAGGAGACGCTCCCCAAAAACCTAATCGCCCCTCTCCCGTACATGATGTTGAGAGGCGGGGTTTCGGAGGCCTGCTCTCCCGTCGGCCGTGTACGCGGTGGACGGGATGGGATCAGCGGCGGCAGCAGCAGTGTGAGGAACGACAAAGGCAAGAACCTGGAGCGTAGGCGATCTGTTATATTGTGCTGGAGAGGAGCGACCTCTCTCATATAGGCACACACGCATACAGATGGCCAACGGAAACGCACGCAATTAAGGGGAGAATTAAGAGACTGAAAACGGCCGCACTTAAGACAAAACGTTTCAGCTCACATTCATCCACCATTAACGCCATTAAGGCAAAACGTTTCCGTTGCCGCTCACATTTTTCCTGCGTGATAAAAAGATAAGATCGGCTCAGCGAGATTCCCGCAACCCGCGGCGCGCGTGCGTCGTGACGATGTGAGGCGAGGCGTGGCGAAGGGCGGCGGAGGAGGAGGAGCGCGCGTGTGGAGCACCTCCCTTCTCTTCACAGCCAACACCTCATACATGGTGGAGAAAAGCTCACCTTATAAATTGGTGTACATCTCTCTAAACTAGCCATGTGGGACTAAACTCCCACCACTCTCTATGGCAGCATGGGCCTTTAGGGATTTTTCTGGAATTGTTAGATAGGCCTAAAGCCCACCCTTATATTAAGCAATATTTCAGCAATCCCCCACCAGATCCCAAAGACCCATGATGTTCTCTGTTCCAAACACTGTTTTTGATATACTAGTATTTTCAGTGGAGACCCGTTAAGGTTGAACATCCACCTAGAGCAAATAGCTACACTATTTCACAACTGACAATGGATTATGACTTGAATTGCCAGTTTGGCGTAAAGTAGTTTCACCAAATGTCTTACCAGTACTAGGCTGCCGAAGGCTGACCCCTTGGGTGGAGCATATTAGTCACACTCCTGGCCTATTCATGAACTTACTAGAGATCAAACCAATCTCATAGACTGTGACCAGTAGCCAGGCTCATATAGGTGTGTTCCTCCAAAGATTGCTCTGTAGGACAGCATCTTGCTTATACAAAGTCTTGGAACAAATTAAGACAAGTGTCAACCTGCCATACAGTTACCGAGAGTAGTGCATCTCCAACGGAGTGGGTTAGTAAAAGTACTCTCCTCATTTAACCACTAGCTTGTTTTCCCAGGTCCTACTTCACGGGATCTCCGATCACATAGGTTGGGTTACTACCATGGCAACTCAAGTGGGTTTCATCCCTATCTCCCTCGATGCATTTTCTATCACAACACGTGATAGCCTTTAGTAAAGGGATCTGCCAGATTCTTAGCCGACTGGATATAATCCAGCGCTATCACTCCGGAGCTTCTTAAATGTCTGACAACTTTTAATCTCATTCTTATATGTTTGTTGGACTGCATGTTGTCCTTTGAACTCTTGACCTTGGTTATCACTGTCTGATTGTCACAGTTCATAAGGATAGCCGGAACTGGCTTTTCAACCACGGGCAAGTCCATAAACAGATCTCGAAGCCATCCTACTTCGACACCAGATGTGTCCAATGCTGTTAATTCTGCTTCCATTGTCGATCTAGTCAGGATCGTTTGCTTGCAAGACTTCCAGGAAACATCACCACCTCCAAGGGTAAAAACATAACCCGTTGTGGCTTTCATCTCATCAGCATCAGAGATCCAATTCGCGTCACAATATCCTTCAAGCACTGACGGGCTTCCAGAATAGTGAAGTCCATAGTTCACAGTACCTTTTAGGTAGCGCATAATTCTTTCAACAGCATGCCAATGCATGTCACCCGGATTGGAAACAAACCGGCTCAGTTTGCACACAGCAAACATGATGTCAGGCCTTGTAGCGCTAGCTAGGAACATGAGTGGACCAATTATTTGAGAGTATCTCAGTTGGTCCTTAGCTGTGCCTTTGAATTTTCAAATTTGCACACTAGGATCATATGGTGTTGGAGAAGTTTTGCAGTCCGAATATCCAAAAATGACTCAAAATCTTCTCGACATAATGGGATTGCAACAGAGTAATCCCACCCTCATTCTCTCTCAATAGCTTGATGTTCAAAATAACATCAGCCACACCAAGGTCCTTCATCTCAAAATTCTGAGATAGAAATGACTTAACCTCCTCAATGACTTTGAGGTTGGTTCCAAATATCAGTATGTCATCAACATACAAGAACAGTATAACTCCTTCGCCCCCACCATGGCGATAGTACACACATTTGTCAGCTTCATTAACAACAAAACCAGCAGAGGTTAAAGTTGTATTGAACTTCTCATGCCATTGCTTAGGTGCTTGTTTCAGGCCATATAAAGATTTCAGTAACTTACACACCTTTCCTTCATGACCATCTAATACAAAGCCATCTGGTTGTTGCATGTAGATTTCCTCGTCTAGCTCTCCGTTCAGGAAAGTCGCCTTAACATCCATCTGGTGGACGAGAAGACCATGCGAGGCCGCCAAAGAGAGTAGTACTCGTATGGTGGTCAGTCTGGCCACAGGTGAATAAGTATCAAAGAAATCTTCCTCTTCTTTCTGGGAATAACCCTTGGCCACAAGCCTAGCCTTGTACTTTTCAATTGTACCATCGGGCCTAAGCTTCTTTTTGAACACCCACTTACATCCCAATGGTTTACAGCTATAGGGACGTTCAGTGATTTCCCATGTTCCGTTAGCCATGATGGAGTACATCTCGCTACGGACTGCTTCTCTCCAGTAATCAGCATCCGGAGATGCATAAGCCTCTGAAATAGAAGTGGGAGTGTCATCCACGAGGTACACAAGGAAATTATCACCAAAGGACTTTGCAGTCCTCTGTCTCTTGCCCTACCAAGGGTTTTCTCGTCATCCTCCTCAGGATTTTCATCATGTGTTTGTTCATAATATTCCATCGGAATGGCAGGTTCAGGAGTCTCATCAGATTCCTGTCTAGACAGGGGCGCACCCAGAAAGAAATACGAGTGGGGGCAAATCAAGTGACTAGGGGCATTACTTGTATAAATTTGCAAAATATGAAGAAATTTCCTTCAAATATGAATAAATACTATAGGAAATCAAAAATTTGAGTGGGGGCATAGGCCCCCATTCAGCTACACTTGGGTCCGCCCCTGTGTCTAGAAGTGCTTGGCATATCTCTCATGGGAAAAATATCCTCAAAGAATGTAGCATCTTTAGACTCCATAATTGTACCGACCTTCACGTCAGGTACCTCAGATTTCACTACTAGAAATCTATAGCCGACGCTATTCTTAGCGTAGCCCAAATTAACACAATCCACGGTCTTTGGTTTACGCTTTTTGGATATCGGTACATTGACTTTTGCCAAACAGCCCCAAGTACGTAAGTATGAGAGAGTCGTCCTTCTCTTCTCCCATTTCTCATAGGGAGTGATTTCATTGTCTTTTGTCGGAACTTTATTCAGGACATGACATGACGTCAATATAGCCTCCCCCACCATGCCTTGGATAAACCCGATGTATCTAACATGGCGTTAACCAAATCTGTTAGAGTACGGTTTTTCCGTTCAGCAACCCCATTTGACTTGGGAGAATAGGGAGGCGTCCTTTTATGAATAATACCGTGTTCCGCATAGAAAGAATCAAACTCATTGGAGAAGTACTCTCCACCACGATCTGACCGGATTCGTTTAATTTTCTTTTCAAGTTGATTCTCAACTTCTGCCTTATAGATTTTAAAGTAGTGTAGAGCCTCATCTTTAGTGCTTAACAAATATATATAGCAATATCTAGTGGAATCATCTATCAGAGTCATGAAGTATCACTTTCCACCTTCAGTCAACACACCATTCATCTCACAAAGATCAGAATGTATGATTTCTAATGGTGCCAAGTGTCTCTCCTCCATAGCCTTGTGGGGCTTGCGAGGTTGCTTTGCTTGCACACACGAATGACATTTAAAACCTTTGGCTAAAGTGAAACTTGGGATTAAATTCGATTTTACTAGCCGCGTCATACAACCGAAACTAATGTGACAAAGACGTGAATGCCAAACTTCTGTTTCATTAACATTCGAATGAATATTGTTCACGACTTTATTACAAAAATCTGCAAGGGAAAAGCGGAACAAGCCTCTGCATTCATAACCTTTTCCAACAAAAAGTCCATATTTCATAACAACTACTTTATTAGACTCGAATACCAACTTAAACCCTTCTCTACATAGAAGGGAGCCACTAACGAGATTCTTCTTGATGGCGGGGACATGCTGCACGTTCTTGAGCTGCACGATCCTTCCCGAAGTAAACTTCAGATCGACGTGCCAACACCAAGAACAGAAGCACTTGCGCCATTCCCCATCAGTACGGATCCATTCCCTGTGACCTGATAAGAAGAAAACAATGAGATGTCAGAACATACATGAATATTTGCACATGTGTCAATCCACTAATCGTTAGACTGACAAACTGAAAATACAGTAAACAAATTACCGTACCCATATGCTCCATTCTCATTGTTGCTCACAATCATGTTGACTGACTTGGAGTCCTGTCCTGGTTTCTTGAACTTCTTTGGGCACTTGGGAGCCCAATGTTCCTCTGAACCACATGTGAAGCAGGCTCCTTTCTTCTTATCCTTGTTGAAGGACTTCTTACCCTTCCTCTTAAAGTCGGTATTCTATTGGGGACCGGTTTTCCCCTTGGGCTTGTGGTAGTTGGAGTTCTTCTATACAAGATTGGCGACAGAAGTTTCCTCGGTCCCTTTTCCGTGCGAGTCCTTTGCTCTCGAATTCTGCTCGACACTCAGATGGCCGATGACATCCTCAACTGAGAATTCATGCCTCTGGTGTTTCAGAGTAATAGCAAAGTTTCTCCAGGAATTAGGCAGCTTAACGATTATGCATCCTGCGACAAATTTGCCCGGTAGCACACACTTGAGAAGCTCAAGCTCCTTAGCGATGCACTGTATCTCATGAGCTTGTTCCAATACAGAACGGTTTTCAACCATCTTGTAATCATGGAACTGCTAAATAGTGTACATCTCGCTTCCAGCATCGGTTGTGCCGAATTTAGATTCGAGCGCCTCCCACAAGTCCTTGGCAACCCGCACATGTAAATATGCATCAACCACTTATCTCCGATCACGCTAAGAACGGCTCCAACAAAGACGACGGTGGCATCCCTGAACGCCTTCTCCTGTTTAGGAGCAATCGTTCCAGTGGGAGTCACACCGGCGACCCAGAACACGTTCATCGCCGTGAGCCATAAGGTGGTTTTGGTTTGCCAACGCTTAAAATAAGTCCCCGTAAACGGGCTGGTTTCAGTGCAGCAGCAAAACCTTGGATCGAAAATTGCCTACACCGATTAGGTTTTTGGATTGTTGAGTATATAAGCAATTGTTCGATTAAATTAATCCAAGTATAAATCATGAGCATGACGTAAATAGTGCTAATGACATACTGAAACTCTATGATATAACCATGTACTAGAGAAATAGTAGAAACATCTACAGAAATCACTAGTATGGTAGACATGCAAGTAATCAGGAGAGGGATAAACATGTACCCTCCAATGGGCCAGTTGGCCGTAGCGGCAGCGGAGGCAGCGACAGCGTTGGCAGTCTCTTGGGCGGCGGCGGCCGCAGCAGCAGTGGCATCCTCGTTGCTCATGATGATGACGAAGGTGAAGCGGACGTTGTTGAAGCAGATGAAGTTGAAGCAGACGATTGGAGGTGAGCTGTCGCGTAGGAGACGCTCCCCAAAAACCTAATCGCCCCTCTCCCGTACAGGATGTTGAGAGGCGGGGTTTCGGAGGCCTGCTCTCCCATCGGCCGTGTACGCGGTGGACGAGATGGGATCAGCGGCGGCAGCAACAGTGTGAGGAATGACAAAGGCAAGAACCTGGAGCGGAGGCGATCTGTTATATTGTGCTGGAGAGGAGCGACCTCTCTCATATAGGCACACACATATACGGATGGCCAACGGAAACGCACACAATTAAGGGGAGAATTAAGAGACTGAAAACGGCCGCACTTAAGACAAAACGTTTCAGCTCACATTCATTCACCATTAACGCCATTAAGGAAAACGTTTTCGTTGCCGCTCACATTTTTCCTGCGTGATAAAAAGATAAGATCGGCTCAGCGAGATTCCCGCAACCCGCGGCGCGCGCGCGTCGTGACGAGGCGAGGCATGGCGAGGCGGGCGGCGGAGGAGGAGGAGCGCGCGTGTGGAGCACCTCCCTTCTCTTCACAGCCAACACCTCATACATGGTGGAGAAAAGCTCACCTTATAAATTGGTGTACATCTCTCTAAACTAGCCATGTGGGACTAAACTCCCACCACTCTCTATGGCAGCATGGGCCTTTAGGGATTTTTCTGGAATTGTTAGATGGGCCTAAAGCCCACCCTTATATTAAGCAATATTTCAGCAATCCCCACCAGATCCCAAAGACCCATGATGTTCTCTGTTCCAAACACTGTTTTTCATATACCAGTATTTTCAGTGGAGACCCGTTAAGGTTGAACATCCACCTAGAGCAAATAGCTACACTATTTCACAACTGACAATGGACTATGACTTGAATTGCCAGTTTGGCGTAAAGTAGTTTCACCAAATGTCTTACCAGTACTAGGCTGCCGAAGGCTGACCCCTCGGGTGGATCATATTAGTCACACTCCTGGCCTATTCATGAACTTACTAGAGATCAAACCAATTCATAGACTGTGACCAGTAGCCAGGCTCATATAGGTGTGTTCCTCCAAAGATTGCTCTGTAGGACAGCATCTTGCTTATACAAAGTCTTGGAACAAATTAAGACAAGTGTCAACCTGCCATACAGTTACCGAGAGTAGTGCATCTCCAACGGAGTGGGTTAGTAAAAGTACTCTCCTCAGTTAACCACTAGCTTGTTTTCCCAGGTCCTACTTCACGGGATCTCCGATCACATAGGTTGGGTTACTACCATGGCAACTCAAGTGGGTTTCATCCCTATCTCCCTCGATGCATTTTCTATCACAACACGTGATAGCCCTTTAGTAAAGGGATCTGCCAGATTCTTAGCCGACTGGATATAATCCAGCGCTATCACTCCGGAGCTTCTTAAATGTCTGACAGCTTTTAATCTCATTCTTATATGTTTGTTGGACTGCATGTTGTCCTTTGAACTCTTGACCTTGGTTATCACTGTCTGATTGTCACAGTTCATAAGGATAGCCGGAACTGGCTTTTCAACCACGGGCAAGTCCAAAACAGATCTCGAAGCCATCCTACTTCGACACCAGATGTGTCCAATGCTGTTAATTCTGCTTCCATTGTCGATCTAGTCAGGATCGTTTGCTTGCAAGACTTCCAGGAAACAGCACCACCTCCAAGGGTAAAAACATAACCCGTTGTGGCTTTCATCTCATCAGCATCAGAGATCCAATTCGCATCATAAAATCCTTCAAGCACTGACGGGCTTCCAGAATAGTGAAGTCCATAGTTCACAGTACCTTTTAGGTAGCGCATAATTCTTTCAACAGCATGCCAATGCATGTCACCCGGATTGGAAACAAACCGGCTCAGTTTGCACACAGCAAACATGATGTCAGGCCTTGTAGCGCTAGCTAGGAACATGAGTGGACCAATTATTTGAGAGTATCTCAGTTGGTCCTTAGCTGTGCCTTTGAATTTTCGAATTTGCACACTAGGATCATATGGTGTTGGAGAAGTTTTGCAGTCCGAATATCCAAAAATGACTCAAAATCTTCTCGACATAATGGGATTGCAACAGAGTAATCCCACCCTCATTCTCTCTCAATAGCTTGATGTTCAAAATAACATCAGCCACACCAAGGTCCTTCATCTCAAAATTCTGAGATAGAAATGACTTAACCTCCTCAATGACTTTGAGGTTGGTTCCAAATATCAGTATGTCATCAACATACAAGCACAGTATAACTCCTTCGCCCCCACCATGGCGATAGTACACGCATTTGTCAGCTTCATTAACAACAAAACCAGCAGAGGTTAAAGTTGTATTGAACTTCTCATGCCATTGCTTAGGTGCTTGTTTCAGGCCATATAAAGATTTCAGTAACCTACACACCTTTCCTTCCTGACCATCTAATACAAAGCCATCTGGTTGTTGCATGTAGATTTCCTCGTCTAGCTCTCCGTTCAGGAAAGCCGTCTTAACATCCATCTGGTGGACGAGAAGACCATGCGAGGCCGCCAAAGAGAGTAGTACTCGTATGGTGGTCAGTCTGGCCACAGGTGAATAAGTATCGAAGAAATCTTCCTCTTCTTTCTGGTAATAACCCTTGGCCACAAGCCTAGCCTTGTACTTTTCAATTGTACCATCGGGTCTAAGCTTCTTGAAGAAGGGTACTGTGTGTGCATCATGACCTTTGGCTTCTTGTTACTCATCTTCTATTCTTCTTCATCCTCTACCTCCCTCCACAGAGTTGGCAGCTCCCTCTGGACAAGCAGCAGCCAGTGCTCTCTGTCACCTCATACACAACACCCGCATCAGCCCCACGGTCAACACGCTTCTCCTGTCAGCCTAGTGGAGTGTGGCTTTGCTTTTGCCTCTTTGTACTTCTACACCATCTCCCACATGAAAAATGATTTCTATTATATTTTCAGTACTATGCACAGCCGAGCTAGATACTGAAACCAAACCCAGCATAACACCAACAGATGCAGCAGAGGAATACCGGCAGCAAAATGCTTAATACCAACAAACCCCGATGGAACGCAGGTCCGCAGCGCCGTCTCTCTGTCACCTCCACAACCTTCTCCTCGGCTAGAACAAGTGAACGAAAGCTATGACGGCCTTGCCGGCAAGCCTCGACTGGCAGTCTCCGGAGGCGCCGCAACATCAGCTCCAGCACCATCAAGTATGATCGCCTTCAAGCCTCTTGTTCTTCAGCTATGAAGTATCGTCAGTTTCACCACTGCAGACAAGATATGATAGTTGAATATTTCGAAAAAAAAGGATGCAAGCAAGAAGTACAAACACAAGTCAAGGTGACTGAAGTGTACCTCCGGTGACTGGTCATCATATCCCAGCCAGCACCAGCACGTTTTGACATTTTGACTGCCTCGATGCTCTCAGTTAAAGACCCGATTTGGTTAACAAAAGGGGATTTTTGCTGCTGCCGGCAGTCGCGTCGGCGGCGGAGCCATGTATTCCGGCGGCGGGCGCTTGGGAGGTGTAAGAGGAAGGGAGCGGCCGCCGCACCATGCACAGACCCGTCACATTGTGGGCCGCCGCTGCAACGGGAGAGAGGCCAGCTCGATCCGGGCCGGCGAGCTCGGAGGAAATGGAGTCACGAGCTCTAGGGAGGCGGCCGGGGGTGTGGGTGGCGACCGGAGTCGCGGGCTGGCGGTGGCGGCGGCGGGTTTCCCGTGCGTGAATAGCCATAGAACGAGGAGAACAATGTGTTCAATCTCCAGCGAGAAAACGGTTCAGAAGAGTTATGGACTGCGGGTTGATTTCATAGTTTGTGAAGGACCAAAGTGCAAAATAACCACGACGTCCCATCACTGAAGACATATTATATAGTAGAGATACCATGGTAATTTTGGAGTACTACTAAGAAAATGTACCCTGAACCTCTTTTTTTCGTAGACATAAGAACACAAGCACTCTAGTTAATGCATGGTGGTCAAATTAGAACTACTGAACTTTGAACATTTTTAATAGTTTATACTCTCAAGACCCTCAAGAGTTCTTGTTTGGCCGAGTCGTCTACCAATCCTTTCTCGACGTATTTCCTAACATGGGATTAAGTTCCACTCCAACAGGTAGATCGAACCTATTCAAAAGCATAGCGGTGTCAATGGTTGTTAGTGTATGACGATCTTCGATATAAGACCGCGTATGCGCCCTACTCATATTGTGTCGTGAGTAGGCATGAAGGAATAGCCATGTCGTTGTTTATAGGACAACAGCAATGCTATCATGGATACGTATGATCGCATTTGTTTGAATTTTGGTTTGTTCTCACTTCATAGAAATCTCCACACATCATTGTTGTTTCATTTATTGTGGAAATATCAAGTAATGAAACGATTTCGCGACACCTAATATGGCCTTTTGAGGATGACTTGTGCCTTCAAAGCTATAGAAATTTTCGGGAAAATCGATACATACTTAGAATATGCAAAAGTGTGATTTAAATCGAGTAATAGCGAGGACTAGCACACAATTGCGCAAATTTTAGGTAGCCATGGTGTATCACCAATTGCATTGTTGCATTTGGGGTGGTAAACATTGGAGAAAAATAAGGGTTGAGAGTGAGAGAGCGGCCAACAATGTTGATACAAAGTGTAGGCAAGGAAGTTATGGACGCAAAGTACACATAGGCCTCTTTGTCATCCACTATGGCCTAGACGCCTCATTTAACACCTTGTTGCCATAGTATGCCACAACATTTTAGTGAAAAACGATCTTATTGATGCCACTGTGATGAGGTGATGGTCTATTTTGCGATGCTCACCGGACAAACTATGTAACTTGGTAGAACAAAACAAACAAGACCCATATCCACTTGCGCTACGACAACAACTATAGTTGTAGTGGTTGTTGAAGGTGCAATGACGCAGACGACTGGTGTTCACCCTAGAGTTCAAAATTACTGGTGAAAATTGGGAAACATACACCAAATGGATGGATACATGCCGTCTAAATTAGATATTTTTTTTGGTATGGGAAATAGTAGTCGTCAGTTGGTTGTATTCCATAGAAATCACATCTTTGGGTCTGAATCAATATCATGATTCAGAACTAAGGATAAAAGATGGCACCTAGATGGAGTGTATAGACGAATACAAATTTTAATCAAATTCATTAATTTTAGGGGAAAATTTGAACTAATAAAGTACCCTTAAAACACATCTAGTACAACATATTTAATGTGAAAAACATACATGAGAAAACGAGGGACGAAATAACCAACATAGAAGTACAAGACTGACTCGGTGATTCATCCTGAAGTTCAAGTCCTTGTAGGGACTCTAATATTAGTTGGAGAGCAATGTGACAAACCAAGCCTGCATTATTCCTCGCGAATATACTCCTCTTCTTCTTGATTTGTCCAAACCAAGCAAAAGCCTTTCCACTATGGGATCGTAAAGTGATTCTCAAACCTTTTACAAACTCCTTGATGGTAATTCACAACCTTGGATCCTCACAAGCTAACCCTAACCCTGTAGGGTTCAACCCAAACCCAAGGGTAACAAGACCAATCTTACTCAATATGGGCATTCAATTTTTATTTTCAATAAATGTGGATCTAGTCACTTATATCTTTTTTCTCGAAGAAATGCAAGATTGAGTGGAGTCATGGAGACGAATCAAAACTTTGGGGGTCAACAATGAAAGAATATATAAAAATTGGGGCCTTCTTAAAGATACCTTATACAGGTGATGATACACAAGAAGGAGGAAAATCAAAGACCCCAGGAAGTATGAATCCATCCGTACAACCAGAGTGTCCCAGAGGCGTCTGATGTTTACTCCCGATAGCACTTCTGATGTTTACTCCCGATAGCACTTCCACCTCGCGTCTCGCATCGGAACATATGCTCCTCCTTACGTGATGTCTCCTCCTTCACCTTCGTCTACCCCGACGACCGTGACGCCATGTTAGGTTAATTTGAATGCAATTTCAAACCTTTTGCTTCATTTTGTTATCAATTTTTTTATTTAATTTAAGGGACGCTGTTCGGGCAACATGTGCTAGCACGCATAAATACAATTTGGGAGGTGCCAGACAATTTCGGAGTGGAGATGCTCTGAATCCCACTACCGCTACATATGGTTTCATGTTATCATTAACATCGTTGTAGGATGTAGGCGAGACTAACCTAGAAGAACGATCACTAATCAAATCAAGACCTTTTCCCCGCTTTCAGGCTTTGAGCTTTTTTTTGTACAAGGGGTGGGGCCCGAAGACCCCAGAGCTGCATTATCATTCAAACACGTGGCAGGTACAATTTACATAAAGATCCTTTTCGTCTATTGCCCTGAGAGACCTACTATTCGAAGAAAGGACCTTTGCTTTTACAAAAAACACCCTAGAACAAAAAGATAAAAAGCAATCAAGTTCTAGAGTGTCTCCACCACCTATCGCCGGTGATCTCCAGGAGGAAGAACCACCGAGATCATCGGAGCACATAACGCTCGATCTCTCCATTCCGGCGATCAAACACAGCCGCCAGCAAGCTTGAAGCGACCGGGGACGAACCACTTGGTCACATCTCGCCGCCGAGCACTGGCGTCTGGTCGAAGAGGCCTCCGCCATGGAGGTTGGAAGACAACCACCCTTTTGGCCAAGAAACACGATGGCAAGCAAGGCCACCGTGTGGAGCTCGTAGATGCAGCATGATCCTCTTCATCGAAGCAAGGACAGAGTAGCATCTCCCCTTCCACACCTCGCCGCCACGGCCGGTCACAGAAAGGTGTAGCCACCGCAATCCATGCCCGAGAAAGAGGAGCCAGCGCTTGATGAAGAAGCTGACTCCAAGCAGCTCCTGCTTCGGCTTCCACCATACAAGCCTGCCAGAGATGCATCGCAGTCGTCGTCCGCGCCGCGCTCGAACGCAAAGACGAACCAGCTTCCGAGCCACTTCACCGATCTTGCGAAAGAGCAGAAGCACGATCTCCTCCCCTCGCCACCCCGGCCGGCCGGAGGAAGACCATACCGAATCTTCCTGAGATCTGCAAAGTAGTGGATACGGCGAGCGGAATTATTAAGAAGGCCTTGACCTTCTCCAGTTCTGCCAGAGATCCTCCAAGGATCCAGCAAGCTGAACGAGAGAGATCTGGCTCCGGCGCCGCCGCGACTCACCGGAAACCAGCCAAGAAGAAAACGAAGAACAGAAGAACCCCCAGAGCAGCAGATCCACATCCCCCACACCTCCATCCACCACCATGGCAGCCAGAACGAGCAGGGGATAGCCAGATCCGAACTCGCATGCGCTTATTAAGAGGAGCTTCGCCAGGTACCGTCCCCAACACCAAACCCCACCATGGGAGGAAGCTGTGGACGAGCCCTTGCAGCAACCGACCGCTGCGCACCCGCGGAGGAGCAACTCCTGACAGCAAAACGCCGAAACTCCACAAGGGCAACACAAACCTAAAGCTACTAAGTACAGGAGGGCCGGGCACCCTCGCCTCCCTCTACTCCGGCCGGCAGAGCCGCTGGAGAGGGAGAGGAGAGGGGCCGAAGGAGCAGGACGACTCTCAAAAGACGGGGGAAGAGAGAGAATGGTTGGGGGGAAAATGAGCTCTCCTCGGGTCCGTCCGGCTTTGAGCGTTGAACCTTGAACGGTTGAAACCATCAAATCGGATTATCCGCCGGAAGCAAACTAGCCAAGCGAAAGCAGACAGATCACTTGCCGTTTCCGGCTCCCACCTCTGAACCAACTCGAAAGCCTCCTCATCACCATTCCTCTTCCTTCCATGGTGGCCTCCTTTACTCCTCCCCCACCACCACCACCGCCTTCCCCCACCCGCATTACACCCGCACCAGCCTCCAGAACTCCGGAAGAAACGAGCTCTTCCTGGCGCCTCCGAAGGGAGAAGGAGCAGGAGGAGGAAGGATGGGGCGCGGGAAGATCGAGATCAAGAGGATCGAGAACCAGAGCAACCGCCAGGTGACCTTCTCGAAGCGCAAGAACGGGATCCTCAAGAAGGCGAAGGAGATCAGCGTGCTCTGCGACGCAAAGGTCGGTGTCGTCGTCTTCTCCAGCCGCAAGCTCTACGACTTCTGCTCCCCAAGAGCTCGTGCGCGCTTTACTTTTCCACTTTTCTCGTCTCTCTTTGACATGTACTTTTCGTGACTTCAGTCTTGAGGTGACTTCTTGGGCAACAGATAGTTGTTTTGTCACTTGTCAGTAAAGGAGGATATATTTTTAGCTTTTAGTCACTGCAGTTGGGTAAAATATTAGACTCGTCATATGCTTCTACTTGTACTGTTTTCTGCTGTATTGGTACCTTTTACTTTCCTTTTCCGTGAATTTTGGATTCTTGAATCATTCGTTTTCCACTGAAGTGGCAGTGTGGCACGTTTAGCAACCTTTATGCCTGTACTAGATGACCGGTTGCGCCCCTGGCGCATGTGCCAAAAGGGAGACTGTAATGTAGACTTAAGTTTTATATATTTGCGTCTGCGATTTTAGCCAATTGCTTACAGCGCAATATCATCAATGCTTCATCCCAAAACGCATCATGTCTTACAGTCCATACATGTTCCTGTAAACGCATCATGACCCGTTGCACCCTTGGCGCAAATGCCGAAAGTGAGATTGTATTGTAACGATAAGTTTTACATATATATTGTTGTCAGTGTTTAAGTTCTATGCTACTATTGTCGATATCTCTCAAAACCATTGGAGGCTGCCCGTTAGGATTTCCGTGGCTCCTCTCCTTATGCCCACCATCAGATTCTTCCACCATCGCCCATTTTTCACATTCTTCCACCCAAGCGGTACATTTTATAACTACTTGCAATGAGCTTATAGGTATTCACGTGAAGATCAAATTTTCCATTCCTCATGTCATGTTTGGACAATCAAAGTTGTTTTATAATTGACTATCCGTGAAAAAAGTTTATTTTATTTAGGTGGTAACATGAATGAGTTGTATCTTAAAACTATATGGGAGCATGGTTAATGCCTTGATGCACACAGGAGGCGAGAAAAGAACCTGGGGGGTTAGATTCAGTCCGGATACATCAAGAAGGTTTTGTTATCAGCAATATAAGCTGCTAAGTTAGACGACCTTCTAACAAAATAAATTAAAAATATTTGAACGTATCCCAAAGTTCCAGTTAAACGACCTTCTTACAAAATAAATTTAAAAATATTCAAACGTCTCACTCAGTTCTGAATGTGCTCGAGAACAAGGGGAATAGTTGCTCTATGTTCAGTTCTAGTGTTCCACAACTTCACCAATTTTGACAGTTAGACTCCACAACGATTCGTTGCAGATTCAGTTGGACAAAAAGCTGAACTCCGTCTCGACATGTATAGGGCCTCAGCCAGCAGAGTATTGGAAACGGATGGATATTACTTTGCTTTGGCTTCCCGTGCTCACAACTCCAGCACTGCAGCCCATAGAACTGCAGTCAGAAGCTCCATAACCAAACCTGGTTCAGGTGCCTTCCATCCTTCCGTTTGACTTGCAGAACGCGAGTGTTTCATCTGTAGGACAGAACTGACAAGATCGTGTGCCGTATCCCTCGCCCAATGGCCTGCATCTGACAACATTAACGAAGGAAACCACCAGAACAGCGTCCATAAACTGACATAAACAAATCAGCAACGAGACCTTTAAGCAGAAGAACAGTAAATCGCCAAAATCGACAACCTTTGCAAGCTAACAAAAAAAGAGGGAGAAATAACAAAGGCAGACATATAAAAAACTTCGCAGTGGCAACAACAGAACTTGCAAACTAAAACAGAGGACTTATGCTACAGGAATCTGAGCATTACTATATGTAGATTTTATTTAGGATTGTTATGCAGCAGAATGTCCAATTAAACATATCTCACTTTAAAAGGTAATGGGCAGAAACATATCAACCAGGTAATTAAAACATGGAAAAGGGTAGCACCTAACACAAAGAATATACATTTATTTGGTATTGTCCTAACATCAAGAACAGATGACAACACTAAAGAAGCACAAGTACTACAGGTAGTCACGCCAATGATACCTATGACCAATAGAAGGTAGGAACGATAGTCAGGCACTATCAACAATAATTTGAGAATTTGTCAACCTGACATGCAGTTTTTTGTGTGCAAACACATCTAATATGCAGATGAACTGATGCTTTGCTAGACTATTTTTGTACAGGTGACCTTGGCGGTACTACTGGCAAAGCTTCAACAAGAAACACATACATGATTTAGGGTGATTTGTAATTCCAGAAAATGGATGCACATTCGATAGACATACAACAGACAAAGAAACATTTCATCATATAAGAAGTAATATAACAACATGGGAAAGAAAGATTGCAAGTTCTGAAGAAAACTGAGATTCAGTGAACATGAAGAACCAGCCTGGTGGCATAGAAATCACCATATCTAAAAACCTTTCTATGATGGTCAACTTAACAATCAGTGCACGATGAAAGTAATAATTAAGCTTTCTAGAATGCAAGATGTGTGAATGGTTACCTTGGCAGTGTTGCTCCGGGAGAGTCCAAGGTAAGGATTGTTGTTCGGGTTCTTGTCACGAGTAACAACTTTCAGGCTTTCAGTGTGCCACCAGATTCAAAGAACTCCAAATAGTCACCAAAATCCTGCAAAATGTAGGCCCCTTTCCAAAGTACAACATAACCTGAATCCTGCAAAATGTAGGATTGTTATGAGTGATATGTGGACGCACACCACGAGTTGTAACAATAGTAAGTGTAATGCAAATTACATGGCATACTTCATCTCAGTGGCTGAACCCCGCCCAAAAGTGCTAACATGATAATAATGTCCACCCATGGTAATACTTATATACTACAAAAAGTTAGGCCCACTCTGTTCTTTCATATCTTCAAGATAGAATGGTAGAAAGAAATCCAATCTCAATATTCAGTTTCTAAACTTTTAGCCCAAAAAACATGAGGCGTGAATTTATTTGGTGCATATATTTAGAAAGATTGGATTCAGGACTCACATATATTGAAAAAGAATGAATCCATGACTCTTTTCAACCATTTTGTAAGTGGAAACTTCAAATTCAGAGCTCTCTCATAAACAAAACGAAAGGCAACATTAAAGGATGGCCAAACTGGGCATGTTCTTGCAATGAGAAATTGGAGACTATACTAATATTTGTAGTGTTGGTTAAGGGGCAAGGGACCAGTATATGCCGTGGTAGCATCATTATATCCTTTATCTTTTCACTCTCCTAGAGACTTCATCTTGTCGTCTCCTACAGATAACTACAGGAAACTGCTACTGAAATGAGCTTGTCGTCCCTTCCCTGAAATTCTGCAGTAACGAATTAAAGCAGAGTGAGTGGTCCATATGGCATGTATATGTATAAAATTAGAACTGGTGGCGAAATAAAGAATATGGCATGTAGATGATGCGAACAGTCCATATGAAAAAATCAGTAAAGCTCTGTGCTATTTCATCTGAGATATTACATAGCATTGATTTCTGGAATATATTGATTAAAGTGAAATTACAAAAGCACACGGTCCTTGCTCTGATGATGGCAAGCAACAAGAACAATATTGTTGAGACCACTGTACAATAACCAAAAGGACGTCCAGCACAACACCACAAGCGTCGTTGTGAAAAAACCAAAACAGAAACCACTGTACATATTTCATTACAGTAACGATCCAGACACAATCATTCCATTCCCAAATAAACTAAATAATGCTATGAGGAAACAAAGCATAGAGAAAAAGTTTTCAGTGTGATACGTGGGAGAACCAATCATCTTTAATTATTGTAAGAAGCAAATATAACCATTTGATATTGAATCATCACACCCATTCTGAGAATTTCTGCTACCCCACGTCAATATCCAAAATCCTGCATGCAAAACAAGATCAGAATAAGCCACGGTCAATCATAAACTCTGCTGAAGAGAGAATCCTTAACTCTGACAAAATGAAATGCACAAATTACAAGGCATAAGTAGGAGGTTTGGCGTCAAGAGGGAGGAGACAAATATGACATCGAGCAGTGAACTAAATAAATATGATTAGGACATGCATTCTCTCTCCCAAAGGAAGAAACCATATAGCACATCGTTTGCACCAGATAGCACACCCAAAGGAAGAAACCATATAGCACACCGGCACACATGCTTGGCAATCCCTCGCTCTTCTCTGTCAGGTACTGCTCGCTGAACGCAGAGGTGCTAAACGGCGTCGATGCAGTAATGATACTCGATAAAAAGCCTGAGACAGCTGGCAGAGCCTACACGCTTGGTGTAATCGGAGGACATGCAAAGGGAGACCAAGCTGACAGATCAAGGACTTATGTTTTGTTGTCGTTTATGCTGCATGAAGTGGAGACCAGGGATAGGAGCATTCTTCTATACTTTTCATCGAAATTCCTGGTATAGGATGCTACAATCATTTCCCTAAACACCAGTACTGCACACAATCTCACTTTCCTGGTATGACACTCACTTTCTTCCCCATATGTATGTTTTTTTCATTTACATTTTCTGTTGGTATAGATCATTATTTGTATCTTCTTTTGCAGGGGAGAGAGGTAAATATAAGGCCCTGATATTTTTAGCATGCACTTTTAAATTATTTATTCCCTGAATAAATAATGAAATCTATGTAGGTAAATAGCACTTCTTAGGACTCCTACAAATGAAATCTATTTAGCTAAATAGCACTTCTTAGGACTCCTACAAATAAAGTGAAGCTCATATGCTTGCTCTAAATTAATATAGTAAGCTTTGATCAAACAATGGCTCTTTCTTGGTAAGATTATTTCAAAGAGGATTCTATCAATCACTGTGCTGCTATGTTTCAGAAAAATAGAATATGTGTCCCATCACTATTCTATCCAGCCCCAGAACCTTGAGATCATGACTACACAAAATCCAATCCGTTCAGATGGCACAGTGATGCTGAAGCAACTAACGCCATTGAAATATCATTCAGCCAAGTAAAACATCTTTCTGCTGTATACCTCTATTTTACCTTTTATGATATCCAGATAACTATATGTAGTTCTGCATTAACTAACGTCATAGAAATATCATTCAGGCAAGAAATTGTAAAGTAAAATGAGGTAACCTTGATATACGCCATAGATAACTTGATGAAACATGCCATCACATTTCAGCATGGAAACATAATAATTAGCAGAAGCACAAGCACATGACAAAAGAGCAGACCTTATCCATCTACAAAATTGGATATTGCATCCTCAGCCGCCCCTGCAAAATAGCAGAAATTAGCAATGATGAAATGCCCGATTACTGTACGACGTACTATGTCCTCATATAGCAAAAATTGGCAACGGTCAAACCATAAACTAAAATTAATATTAATATGACAATATTAATTCAATAATAAAATCCCCAACTGTAAATCAGTCTCGGTACCACCAAAACCATGATTAACTCTGAATGAACATCAGATTATAAATACGTAGGAAAATTAATATGAGAGAAGATTATTGCCTTGTCAACTTTTGGTGCCATATCTTCGAAAACCAAGTTGTGGATTAGGGGAACAAAAAGAGAGCATGAATAGATGTCATTATAGATAATTCTTGCAACAAAAGTAGAAAACTCACCATGGAAGAAGACTATGGTGCCGCTTTGGCTCTGCTGCCGTGATGGCGAAGGTCCCTCTCACTGATTTTGTCGCCAGAGGAAGAAGTTCTGACCCGAGCGGATATCCATAACATCCCAGAAATGTACGAGGACAAAATGGCATCCTGCAATCATGGTACCTAAGTAAAAGATAAATTGTGAACTAAACCAGAGAGACAGAGGACACAAGTGAAGATAGAGTCCTACATTGTGCTTTCTATAGGAGTCCAGCTCAGTTTTAGTGATTTAACAATAGGTACTTGTACACTAATATGTAGTTAATGTGGGGCTTTTGCCCTAGAGTAGTCAAAACAAAAACACCATGAGCAATAGAACATAT
Source organism: Poa pratensis (assembly GCA_947311845.1). Classification (NCBI taxonomy): domain Eukaryota; kingdom Viridiplantae; phylum Streptophyta; class Magnoliopsida; order Poales; family Poaceae; genus Poa; species Poa pratensis. The sequence goes on from CAMZMU010000071.1 coordinate 10,432,060, forward strand.
GATTGCTTGTTTTCGCTAAAATTTATACTTAAACTACATAAGGCCGAAGTACCATGAAGATGCCAATCATTACAATTTGAGATTTATCCTTTTTTACAAAACCTACAGATAAACTTCCACAAAAATGACACGAGTAATAGTCAATCAATATATGCACCGACATAACGAGAGAATCCATTCAACAGTTTCATCCTTGAAGCACAGGTTTCATTCGTGAGACTGTTTGAGAAAGATTTTTAAAAAGCCTACAACAGGACATCAGTTGCACAATGTGCATAAGTTACCCGCCGAACATCAGTAACATGTACACACCTGCAAGATAATAGATCCACAATGACATACCTGAATATATACATATGAGACTGAAGTATGGACATATGGAGAATGCCTATGAGCTGATGTAAAAAGCCACTCCATAATAAACTGAACACTGAAAACAACAAGCCACAAAGAAATTCAGATGTCAGATATAAAATAAGAAATTGGGGAAACAGTAAAACACAATTTCAAAAGTGGGTTAACCTGATGTTGAATTTTCCCATGGCCTTATGGACTGATGACAAGGCCAACATAAGAATGTGACCCAGTCAAGGATCTTGAAGATGCTTCCTCTCCGCCACTTTAAGCAAGGTTGTGGTGTGAAACCTGCACAAATCGCTGCCACCTCCACCCCAGCTTAATTCATACCAAGAGAAATGGCATCCTGAAATAAATAAATAACAAAACCAGTAACTAACCTGTCAAATAGAGATTAACCGGTTTAAGAATTTAGAAACAGAGAAAGAAGAAGACAGGGGAAATTGTTGATAAACTACGGGGCATTGTATAGCACCACACAATTGCAAACTGCCACCACCAAGCCTCCTTGCCTGCTGCTTATTCAGTTCATTGGTCATGTACACCACCTTCACACCCTACATTCAAAAAGACAGTCAAAACTGAAGCAAACAATGGGGGAATTGCACGGGAATGGAAGAGGGAGTGCAGGGGAGCTGCCTGATCTGCTGCTTGGTTTGGCCAAGCGCCGTGTAGACAGTGGGTGGGAGGAAGAAGAAGGCACTGTGCTCACCTGGAGACCATCGATGGCTACAACCTGGGGATGCTCAGGTCTGCTGATATTCTGTCTTCTCCGTATCGTCTCTAAGTCAAAGCAGACGACGAGCGTGGCGGCGGATGCCTCCTTCTCAGCCACAAGCGACGAGGACGGTGAGACGAGCAGCGGGATAAGGTGGCAGCGTCGTCCTCCCGCTCGCTGAAGAGGCCAACCTGCTGCCCTCGTCCATGAAAATTAAGGAGAGGAACGAGAGTGAGAGATGAGAGAGATAGATGGAGAGGACGAGACAGGGAGAGGAGGGAGAAGCAAACCTGAACCAACCGTTCGTAGACGGCTGCCAGCGATCCGTCGGGCCACCGCCGCTTGACCAGTTCTGTTTGTTGTCGGTTGCCGGCGCTCCGGCCTCTGCCATCGACCCTAGGAACGGGGGGAGACGAGGCGCGCTCGCTCATGGGGAGCACGGCTGCCACCTCTCCTCCCCGGTCAGCTCCGGCAGTTCCTGCTCCGGCCCCCAACTGGGAGAAGGTCAGTCGGTTCCTCCAGATGCGCTGCCGCCGCATCGAAGAGGCTGACCTGCTGCCGCGGATGCAGGGCGACGACACTCGGAGGTGCGCCGCCCTCGAGTGGGAGCCTGGCCGCCGACCGCCCGTGAGGTCCAGTCCGAGCACGCCTTGCTGCAGCCGTGCACGGACGCCTCCCCTGACCCCCGCCGTCCTCGTCGCTGCCAGGTCGCCGGCCGTACTGAGGCACCCTTTTTTAGCTCTCCCCGCGCGCGGATGCCTCCCCTGACTCCTCTTTGGCCGCGACCGACGCTGCGCCGCCGTGGTCCTGCTTCTGCTCCTCCTGTGACCCCCGGCGTCCTCCTCGTCGCCAGGTGCCGGCCGTCCAATGCGCGGTCGAGCCGAGCGTCCGCGGCCGTCGCGTCCGGCCGCTTCTGGCTCCGTCCAGAAGACACGGTAGAGACGAGAGAGGCGGCTGGAGGACGTAGACGAGGGCCACGCAGCGGCGGCGCGAGCCGATGAGGCGGAGGAAGAGACACGGGAGGGGATTGGGACAGGAGAGACGCGCGAGGATTGGCCTCTAGGGTTTCACCCGGGCGGTGGTTTTGTCGGGACAGTAAAAGCCAGCAAACGGAGAGCTACGCAGCTGGCTCAGCTGCTTCTGGGCCCGACCCACTTGCTGGCCCACATGTCATCTACTCTGTGTGTCCGCCAGCGAGTGGAAATCGAAAAAACGCACGATCCAACGGCCAAGGTGAAATGGACGGTGAAAAAGGAGGGCTGAGATGCCGACACTGTGCGACACTGTTCAACTGTTCACTCGGGAGAAGGAGAGGGGGTAGTGTATAGGTTTTAAGAGTAGTAATGCTTCTACATCAAATCGGATTATCCGCCGGAAGCAAACTAGCCAAGCGAAAGCAACAGAGCACTTGCCGTTTCCGGCTCCCACCTCTGAACCAACTCGAAAGCCTCCTCATCACCATTCCTCTTCCTTCCATGGCGGCCTCCTTTACTCCTCCCCCACCACCACCACCGCCTTCCCCCACCCGCATTACACCCGCACCAGCCTCCAGAACTCCGGAAGAAACGAGCTCTTCCTGGCGCCTCCGAAGGGAGAAGGAGCAGGAGGAGGAAGGATGGGGCGCGGGAAGATCGAGATCAAGAGGATCGAGAACCAGAGCAACCGCCAGGTGACCTTCTCGAAGCGCAAGAACGGGATCCTCAAGAAGGCGAAGGAGATCAGCGTGCTCTGCGACGCAGAGGTCGGTGTCGTCGTCTTCTCCAGCGCCGGCAAGCTCTGCGACTTCTGCTCCCCAAAGAGCTCGTGCGTGCTTTACTTTTCCACTTTTCTCGTCTCTCTTTGACATGTACTTTTCGTGACTTCAGTCTTGAGGTGACTTCTTGGGCAACAGATAGTTGTTTTGTCACTTGTCAGTAAAGGAGGATATATTTTTAGACTTTTAGTCACTGCAGTTGGGTAAAATATTAGACTCGTCATATGCTTCTACTTGTAGTACCAGTAACTTGCCATGAACGGAACTATGTAGGTCTGGACGTTTTCTGCTGTATTGGTACCTTTTACTTTCCTTTTCCGTGAATTTTGGATTCTTGAATCATTCGTTTTCCACTGAAGTGGCAGTGTGGCACGTTTAGCAACCTTTATGCCTGTATACTTCTACAAAAAAAAAATTATTTATGCATCATTTTGGTGGGATCAGGATATCAAGAATCTTGGAGAAGTACCAAACCAACTCTGGGAAGATACTATGGGATGAGAAGCATAAGGTAATTCTTGACCTCCAAAACATATGAATAAATGCTTTTCTAGAGCAAGAGAACCACACACTTTTCTTTGTGTTGAATCTTTTTCCATATGACCTTAAGGATCGGATTCCACCATCGTCATGATAATGAAACAGGAAGTCCGGAATGTGTTTTCTGTGTTGAATTAATTGAGTAGAACGAGTTACTCCATTCGTCTGAACTAAAACCATGAAAAGAATTATGGAATGGAGGTAGTACATTGATACATTCTAAGGAAAAAAACAGTAGCATGACTTGTCACTGATGAGCACACTGCGCATGCATCGTTTCAGAGCCTCAGTGCTGAGATTGATCGAATCAAGAAAGAGAATGATAACATGCAGATCGAGCTCAGGTAAAGTCTTGAACATGTTGCTTCTGTTTCCTTCGGGTATTCAGGCTACCAAGATTGCAGTCACCCATTATGATGGTGGTGCAGGCACTTGAAAGGCGAAGATCTTAACTCGCTGCAACCCAAAGAGCTGATCATGATTGAGGAAGCACTTGACAATGGGCTGACAAGCCTGCATGAAAAACAGGCAATATAATTGTTCTGATAGCTGGTTGACATCGTAAGCATTATCACCACTGAAATAATTTCGGTATCTGACGTTGCTTTATTCCTTTGGTGCAGATGGAGCACTACGACAGGCTCATGAAAACTGTATGGCCTTGTTTTGGAGACATGATTACATGCCGTGTATTTCAGTTAATCATAATGCAGTTCTTTTATGCTTTGTCCTCATCCACGGTTTTCTTGGTCAATTGCAGGGTAAGATGCTGGAAGATGAGAACAAGTTGCTGGCATTCAAACTGGTAAGTGACCTAGTTCAGTATGTGAGCTGAAAAGCATATCGACAGACTATTTAATCTTGATTGTTGTTCATAAAAAAATTGTATGAGCACTGATCAAACAGTATGTGCATTGTATATTTTATTAGGAAACATGTACAAAATTCCTACTTGAGCTGAATGCACACAAAGATCCTTCCATTAAAAATGAATGCTGACAATCATACAGTAAGACCATCTGATTAACCATGCAGCCATAGAGGGTTTTCCCCCACCTGATTTTTCGTTGAAATAGAGTCCAAATCTCCCAGTTACAGAATAGACAAGGAGATAAGATCGTCAGAGACAGGATCAGGGAACTTACAGGAGTTAAAACATTATGCATAAGTATTTTGTACACGCCATATCTGCACTAGTTGAGACTGGAGGAACTGTGTACGCTGAAAGCTTACCTCTCTCCTTTTGTCCATTCTCATCCAGCACCAGCAAGATATCGCACTGAACGGGAACATGAGGGAACTTGAGCTTGGGTACCATCCAGACAGGGACTTTGCAGCCCAGATGCCGATCACCTTTCGCGTGCAGCCTAGCCACCCCATCTGCAGGAGAACAGCTAGGCGCTGAATCTCCAAGTCACTCCATCACATGATCTTATTCACCACTGGCTTGTATATGCACCATGCATTTTGCCAATTGTATCTCTGTTTGGTGTCTGTTTGGTTGAACAACTGAACGTATTATATCTGAAGTCGCCTGATGTGCCGTTATACTCGGGCTCTAGAAACGATCTCCGGTTGCTGGTCTGCCCTCATTGTAAGATAGCACCAGCACTGGAAGTTTATGTAATATCAGACTATCAGTAACCTGGTACTGTATCTGTTGTTTGTGTAATCACCCCAATTGCTGGACTATCAATAGTTTGTACTTTGTACTTGCAACCAAAACAGTGTGTCGGAGCTTGATTTAGTATGAACTTCATGTAATTCAGCATCTCAGCAAGATAGCACAATCCATTTACATCGCGATACAATACCGGTAATTGCTCTCTGAACTTCAGTTAGCAATTGCTGCAGATGGAGAAGGTAACTCCAGTACACAAGATTCAAATTTCAGCCCCAAACATCGATCTTGCTGCATCCATCACCTGAGCATGTCGCCCAAGTCCACGAATGGGCCGCTCAGAACTGACGATTCACTGAAAATGCCGTCAGCTTCGTCGAACGGGATCCTCTGCCCGTACGGCTGCGGCCGGTCCGGGAGGTCCGGCACGTCCACGTCCCCCTCCAGCATCCTCAGCGCCTCCGGCATGGTGGGCCGGCACGCTACCGTGACGTGCGCGCACAGGATCCCCACGAGCACGAACCTCTCCATGGCCGCCACGCTCGTCTCCTCGCGCTCGCTCAGCAGCGCCTCGGCGAGCACCTCCCTCGCGCGTCCGCCCTGACGAGCGCCCACGCCCAGTCGGTGACCAGCACCATCCCGGACGGGTCGGCGAGGTCCAACGCGGGCCGGCCACTCATCAGCTCCAGCACCAGAACGCCGAAGCTGTACACGTCGCTCTTCTCGGTGAGCTGCCCGTACAGCGCGTACTCCGGCGAGAGGTAACCGTGCGTGCCGGCCACGCGCGTCGTCAGGTGCGACTGCCCCTCTCGGCTCCGCCGCGCCA